>VMDR010003388.1:0-72909 GCA_007922815.1 Macrotus californicus
AGTTAGCTAATTAGTGAGGGGACAGAATCGTGTCTGTCCTACTCACACTCTTCCCCAGAGTGCAGCACTACATAGCACACAGCTCAGTAACTATCACTGACGGTAGTAACTCATCATAAAGGCTGAATATCTAGAAGGCAACTTACCACTGTTTTTACAGTAGTTATTTCTACGGTGTTGTAATTATGTGTAATTTTTATTCTCTTTAAACTTCTTTGTGCTTTTTACAGTTTTCTGTATTTTGCATGTTTATAATCAGAAAGCGTTTTTAAAGAAATGAGTTTGAATAAATGAATTTGCTTTCTAATGCCTTTTTATGCCATTGTTTGGTTTGGCAAATATGTAAATGCACACAGCGGATGATGTCTCACTGTCCATCCAAGCAGATCGGAACATTTGAGTGCTAAGAAGAAATCACGTGTCACTGACAAAAATGGTGAATTTTCTATTCGTCAAGACAAGTAAAGAAGGGGGGACTAATAATCTATAAACCTGAGAGAAAATGAAACAGCCCATTGAAAAGAGACCCACGGCAAGAACAGGTTCTCATGTTAGCCAAGGGTTTAGTACAACATTCGAAACTCTTTTACTAGAGCATCTGCTAGAAAACAGAGAGAGTTGTGTGTTGAACAGCGCAATTCAGTGACCCTCTGGAAAGCAAAGGTCAGCGGTGTGTCTCTACAACACTGTCTTCTCCTCCTTCGTATCCTTGCCCACCGTACAAAGGGCACTTGAACGTTTCAAAATGTAACTAGAATCTTATGACTTTTTAGGTAAACACTAGCATATGTTCATCATACAAATTTTGCAGATACAATAAAGGAAAGCAACTCATAATATAATCACCAAAAATAATCAATGACATTATTCTGTGTATTCCTATGAAGATTTATGTATATATGACTCAACTCTGTTAAAAAATACACACATAAAAAATGTGTGCTTTAACATATATATTGTAATGGCTATTTAATATCGACCTATTATTATACATAGTTTACTTCTCATTTCTTTAGCACTCCTATGTATCTTGTGAAGGGGGATGGGCTAATAAGAATTAGGGTAAGTGAACTGATAAATTACATGCACATGTATGTGTGCATAGTCGGTTTGAATGTATATGTGTATACTTATGCACATATACATACCTGTTGATGCATATATATTATATGCTCAAAGAGATTATGTTCTCCTTAATTCTACTTCCAGAATGGGCCACATTCTGTTAGTCTGGACATATTCCCGCTGCACAACACGGACTGTGAGCTGTTACTTCCTCACACTACCCTGCCATTCCTCATTACACTGTGGTTGTGGGGTTTTAAACATAATAAACTCCCCGTGTTCAAAATGACTACAATTCTAAGCTATTTTCCCAAATAGAGGCAGCAAAAACATAAAAGAAAAATTATAAATTTGAATTTTTTTCTTTGCTAAACCAATATAAGCAATTTGCAGAAACTCTACAAAATACAAGAAACTATAATAAACCCATGCAATATCCTACAACCTAAGAAATCACTATTAGCCTTTCTTTCTTTTTTAAAATTTAAGATTAGTTTACATACCATATGATATTAGCTATATTAGTTTCAAGCGCACAGTACAGGGAGCTGGCATTTTTACACCTGACAATATGACAGCACTGCCGATTCTAGTAACCGCCTGTTGCCATCCATTCATCACAGGATTATGGACTAACTCCCCCTTCACTTTCTTTGCCCATCCTCTGTCTCCCTCCCCTTTGGCATATGAAAAGACGCTTAACATCAACAATCATCAGGAAAGTACAAGTCAAAACCATGATGAAATACTACCTTACACTAGTCAGAAGGGCTGTTCCCAAAAAGTGCACAAATAATACGTTTTGGCAAGGGTGTGGACAAAAAGGAATCCCTGAACCTTTTGCTTTTTCTTCCTACTTTACACACACATGTTCAGGTACATGTGTGCTTTATTAGATGCAATTGCAGCAATCGTAACATTTTCCATATTGCTTAATTTTTTTAACTATTCCTTGCCCATTTCCCCACATAGCTGCACACGCCATGAAAATCTGCAGGAGGGGCTGGATGGAGCTAGAATGGCACCCATGCTGGCCATTTCTCTGCTGGAAGGCTCTGCTGTGAGCTGGCTGCTCTTTTTCCTTCCATCTGATGGAACTGGCCTCTTGCCTCGGAGGTTGGCCGGAGAAGACAGAGATGAACCCAAAGTGAGCCGATTTTGTGGCTCGCTAGGAAATTCATTTATGGGATTTTGAGTTGAAATCTGAAGCCAAAGTGAGATTTTTGAGGCAACCTGCAGCTTTCCTAGGTTCAGAAATTACATTTTTAAATTGGCTCAACAATTGATGGCTGATAATATGAGATTTTGTTAAAATATTTGACATGGGGAGACACGGAGGCTGACTGAGCTACCAGCACTGTGGCTGCCCAGGGGCAGACCAATGCGGGTCATCACTCAGGAAATGAAGCAGCTCATCTCCAAGGAGGAAGGGAAGATCGCATGCTAGGAGGGGCACAGACCCTGGAGTCAGATTGTGAGGGTTCAAACTCTAGCTGGGCTGTTCGTAAGCAACAGGATAACGGGCACCTATATGTGCCTCAGCTTACCCATGTGTTGTGTTAGCCCCCACTGACCACCAGAAAAGCCAATATTAAGACAGGAAATGACCAAGTTTCACTGCCAATATGGGATCATCAGAACTCTCATATGCTGCTGGTGAGAGGAGAAAGTGGTACAGCTGCTCAGGAAAGCTACTTGGCAGTATCTGCTCTAGCTAATACATGTCTGTCTACGACCCAGAAATCCCACTCCTTGGTATACACCTACCAGAAATGCATCCACATGGTTAGCTCAAAGCAGAGTGCTCACAGCAGAAGTATCGGAAACGGGCCCAAACTAGAAACTACCCAGATGGCCATATGGACATGTGATGGATCAATCCATTAAATATTATAGAGCAAGAACAATGAACAATCTATAATTACATGGAACATGTGGATGAATCTCATAAACAATATTGAACAAGAGAAACCAAACTCAAAAGCAGATATATGCTATTTGAGTCTACTTGTTCAAAATTAGGCAAAATTGATCATGCCACTAGAAGCCCAGATTGGCCTTGTCTTTGGGGGCTGGTGACAAGAAGGGGGCACAGAGTGACTTCTGGAAGCTGCTCATGTCCTGCTTCTTGATCTGGGTGCTAGTTACACAGGTGTGTTCACTTTCAAGGCAGATGGCAAGCCTCCCTGTATCTCCTGGGCAGGGAGACCACAGCTGGCTGGCACCTGCTTCTCCAGACTGTTGTCCTTAATTCTCTCCTCCTCTTCATTTGAATCCCATTCTCCCTCCCTTTGCAACTCTATGACTTCATTCATTATCGTTCTAAATCATTCCTCTTTCTCCCCCCAAAGCTCAATTCTATCATTTATATACAATGAAGTTAATTCTCCCCCTGTTATCATTCAGGGAAATTAAAAGCTCTCTGAGCTCCACTAAACAAAATTTACTAGTGTTACGAACATTAAAGTCAGCGGGTTAACCTATCATCAGTGGTTTTCATTTTTCTCATGAAATCATCTCTTTTGGGCCTCCAGTCACTTTGCAGCTCTTACTTGAGTCTCTTTCATTAGCTTCCTTTAAATTTGGGCTTACGCAATAAAGCCCAGGCCCAGAGAAAGGCCATGCTGATGCTATTGGACAAATTCCAATTCCCCTGACTGGTGACAGGCCCTGGATATGTAAGCTCCAGGTGGTCCACATCACAGAAACTGGCTTTACCTGAGGATAAAGCACAGGAGCATGTCTGGGCCTCAGTTCGGAAGCTCCACACAGCCTGATGCTGATCAGAGGATCCTGGCACAGAGAAGCTGTCTAGGAGTGTCCACACCTTTTTCCTTTTTAAAAGTGGGGAGACAGAGGGCATGAGCCAAGTGCACAGGATCTCTGCCTTAGAAACCTTGGCGAAGAAAAAAATGTCTAAGACCCTGACTTGAAAGAAAAAAGGATGATTTTTTCATTAAGAATAACATGCCAGTCATAAGGAACACCCTTGTTATTTTCCAAACAAGCATCTTGCCCCAGGTATGCTGAAGGCAGCTCTTCCTGTCTTTGGAAGATGAACACCCTGGAGTCAGACTGTTGTTAGGGAAGCAGCCAGATTCACGCACCTGATTTTCAATAGAGTGGCTGCTGAACAAACTGAACTAATGAGCAAAATAGAGACAGACTCATAGATAAGAGAGCAGGATGACAAGTAAGGGACAGGGAGGTAGGGGGTGGAGGGATTAAGCAAAAAGGAAAAAGGAATCATGGACATGGACGACAGTGTGGCAGTGATTGTGGGGGTAAGGGGGGTGTAAGGGGACTAAATGATAATGGAAAACATACACTAAAAAAAAGAAGGTAGCATGACGACAGACAGAGAGAGAGAGAGAGAGAGAGAGAGACAGATGATAGATAAATACAGATTGTGACTGAAAGAGGCATCCTCGGCCTGGGGGCACTGGAACGCAACCAATCACACCAAGCAGGGAGCTGACAAACAAAGAGCAGGAGCCAAGGACAGGTCTGGTCTGCAAAGACCTTTTCAAATGATCCGCTGATCCCTGAGGCTAAACTGTCCATTCTTAATGGCGAAAGCCAAGAAAAGAGCCCCGTGGTTTGACCGAAGGAACTCCAAGGCTCTAGTTTCTCTTTTACATTTTACTCCTTGGCCACATGTAAGGCACCCAATAAATGCTCAGACAATTCATCTCTCACATGGGGATAAAAACAACTCGCCTGCAGGGAGGCGAGGGACAGGCCACCCACAGTCTTCTGAAAGCCCTTCCAGCTCTAAACTCTGAGATCCAAAGGCCAGAAGCACTGAATGATTTAACCTGGACTGGAGGCCGGTGGTCAAGTGTTAAGGCCAGGGGAGCCAGCAGATCTGGGCCTGAACATCAGCCCAGCCCCAAAGCTTTGGGTCAGTGACTTCACCTCACTGAGCTCTGTTTCCTCAGCTGTAAATTGGGAGTAATAATGCCGATCTCACACAATTAACGTGAGGACTTAAAGCACTTAGCTATTCCAGACCACACAGTCAGGTAGGTGGGTTCCAGGGTTCAGCATCCGGAGAATGACAACCTTAAAAATTGTCTGAAGCACCTCAACAGCTACTTCACTTCAACAGACATGTGCATGCACATATATACATATACATTTAAAATCTAAGTGTAAATCACATGTGTTCAAGAGGGTACTTAGATCCCTAGGAGGGATCTGTCAAGTTGGAAGGGCCCAGAACCATGAGCTCCCTGCCTTGAGCACCATTTCATTTTGGTCGGGGTGGGGAGCCCTCGTTTGTTCTGATGGAAGCATATTTCCGCATGCTGCAGACACAGGGCCTGCCTTCCTGTTCTTCCCCTCTTTCTGGAGCTTCCCACCTCCATGGGTTTCCGTGTGAAACACCTGGCTGTGGGCATTCAGCAGGACAACACGAGCATCTAGAGAGGCCTCATATACGAGAACATGCAGCGCAACCTACCCCGTCTTGTTCGCTTCCTGGACCCACTGAGCTGTCCAGCTGTAAGCGCGCAGCTCAGCCATCCAGCTGGCCAGCAGTGGGCCTCTCTCAGTCCTGTCTCCATCCAGCGCCATGCACCCCCTCTCACTGCTCTGTGGTCCTGGTTCTCCCCCTGGAGGGACTGTAGCCAATGCTAGTGCTTCCAAATTCCCCACAGATGTTATCCCGGGGATTCAAATAAGAAATTGGAATTCTGGGGATTCTTGGGAAATCTCAGAATCATAAGTTTCTTTAAAAACTTCCAACACTCTTTATACTCTTTACCTACTACGATGTACATCTAAAACTGTGTTTAACAAAAAAGAGTAGTATCAGCTTCGTAGTATTTACAAAGAACAAAGCCTACCCCAAATATTCAAACACCAGAAAACGAGGGTGAACGATATTTGGTAGTCTCCAGACAGCACAAAGTCTGGATCTCCTGGCAAAGTCTCCAGCACTTCACACACGTGTGTTGAAACTGCCAAGTTAAAAACTTACTTTGTCTTCAAGCTTTATTACCTCCTGAAACATCACTCACAGGAGCTGTGTGAAGTATAGCGTGCCTATGCACTTGTTAATCTTATTTTATTTGCAAATATGACTTAGACTAGCAGCTGCTGGGCCATAGGTGCACACTTAAAACATGGGAACAGCTACAAGCAAAAATGACTGGTTAGATCATAGCTGGCCCTCTCTCATTTGCTCTGCTCTGTTCCTAAAATGTTGACCTTCACTTTTAACCCTTTGTGTCGGTACTTCCTGTTCTCGCTTTTGCTTGACATCATTGGATCCCTTCCAACCAATAAGGCTTTTCCATTGATATTTCTCACAAGAAAATTATAATACTTTCCCCTATTTGGGGGATGTCTCAACTGATTTTTCTCATGACTTGGGATTGGGGAAAGCATACACATTCCCTGAGTAACCTTGGGGGGAAATTTCCATGTGGGGACACGAGCCAAGGACACTTGGCTCCCAGGTCTCCCTGGTCTTCCTACAGAACTATTTCCCCAACTTACTGATCTGCTTCTCTCTGAAGGGGAGGAAGGTCCCTACGTCCCTCAGAATTCCTGGACTGGATTTTGACCATCTACTCAGTTCATGAATATGCTTTATTCTTCAATTTCCCTGTTCCCTGAGCATCAACAACCTGTGATTTACAAGACCCCTTCTTGCTTTGTGACACAGCGTCTCCAAATCCTTGACAACTGACAGTCATCCTAAGTGCCCACAGCCCTGTCCGACACTTCCCAGAATTCACTCTGCATTTGACCACTGATCCATCTTCTACCATACAGAAATGCAGTGGTTCCTCAGTACTCATTGTTAATTCATTCTAGAACTCGTGACGAGTACCGAGCAAGCGGCGAGTGAGGGAGCATTTTCTCTTGCGGGGCGGCATTGTGACTCATACAAGTTCTAGCAAGCGCACGGAGTCCCGAGCAAGCGCCACGTGCTGAAACACTTTTTTCTTGTCAAAATGCGACAAGTACAGGGTTTGATGAGTTCTGAAGCCGACGGGTACTGAGATGTGACTGTACTTTGTCTCTATTGATGTAATCAGGAAGGAAAGACGCCACGGGGCAGTTCCCACTCAAGGTATGCAGACAGAGACAAAAATGCATAAAACAACCTCTGCAAGTAAAAGGCAACAGGGTTTCTGATCCTAAGGAAAAAACAGCCTGACAGCCAAGAGCCTCCTCTAGTCACAGGGGGTCAGCACAGAAGCAAACGTAAGACATGAAGAAAGACGTCAAAGGTCTAGCTAAGTAAGCATCAGCTGTAAAATGAACGCCAGCATTTCTATCTGCCTGTAGAGAATTCTCTAATAACAAAAGAAAAGGGAAAGTAGCTGGCAGTACGAAAAGCCAAACCATGAAACTGCTTCAATTTACCAAACAGATATGGATATTTAAAGGACACTTTATTTAATTTATGGACCTAATCATCCAGCCAAGAGAAGGCCATGAACAGATCTCACCCTGAGTTTTCACGAGTCCTTACTATGTCCCAGGGCTGTCCTCGGGGCTGTTCACCTACTAATTCATTTACCCCTCACCTCGCTCCTGTCAGGTCTACCAGCCTCATTGTCTGGGGGGCGGGGCGGGGGGCGGGGAGTGGAGGGAAAGTGGAGGCACTGAAAGATGAAGGAACATGCCCAAGGTCACATGTCAGGTGAGGATTCTCTGGCTAAAAAATAAACCAGCACCAATAAAGCCTTTAGTTCTTACATTTTCAGCAAGACAAGCAGTGCAGCACAGTGTCTGGCCTTAAATACCACCACCGTGCCCGTGACTGAGGTTCATGGAAAATGAATAAATATGGTCCGAGGAGAGGAGGGTCAAGAATACAGTCAACAATGAATTTTACAGTCCGTCTCTCTCTTTCTCTCCCCCTCTTCCTCTCCCCCTTTTTCCATACACAACCCCAAAGCACGACAGACAGTGGAGGCCACTGCACCAGCTGCAGGACCACACAAAACTATGCTCTTGCAGCAACAGAAGCTTCTAGGGTCTGGTTCTGGACTCACCCAGTTGGATGAATGTGATACCAGGGGAGCTGGCCCAGGAGGGGAAGTGGGAGTAGGCAGGAAGGGAAGGGAAGTGGCAGAGGGCAGGGCAAGGCCAGGTGGCTGAAGTCCAGGGCCTGGAGAAATGCAGGTCTCTGGCGCCTGCCACATTATCTCAGGGCTCAGAGATGCGGCCCAGGGAGGGAGACAAGCCACAGCCATTGGTGGCCTGGCCTGCACCTTGGTTCCGGGCAGGTACAGATCTGGCACAAGCACTCAGGTAGGCTTCTGCGCTGGTGAGGAAGGCAGCGGGGCGGGGGGTCCTATATGTAGGGTTTGGAGAGCAACAGAAAACCACGGCCCTCTGACCAGGAGCCAGGAGCAGCCTGAGAAGTGAGGACACCCAGCCCCAGGTATGTTCCTGCTACCAAATGAGGTCAAGTCACAGCCCAGCATATCCTACATCAGACAGGGAACGGGCCCTTGTGGCCTGGTGACTGTGACATGATCAGCCTGGAAGACGTAAAAGGCAAGGCAGGCATTGTCAGCTGGGAGATGACTGGGGTCACTGGCTCGGCTCCGAGAGCTGACCACACACACTCCTACTGGGGGAGCCTGGCAGACGACGAGGAGATATGCCATTTCAGTGCTAGTTCCAGAGGTGGCCGGAACCAGAGGCCCTGCCAACCTACCAGGCAGGTCACTATATGTAGAAACCCCAAATGCAGCTAGACGCCCAGGAGCTGGGCACTTCGGCATAGGGATAAGGATCAGCCGGGGAAGGGGGCCTGACCCACATGTGTTAATTGCTGATGCAGAATGGGAGCCTGTTTAAGTCGGGCCAGAAGGGGCAGGGGAACTGCAGAGGCCTGGGACTCGGGGCACACAAGGACCCCAGGTTTTCTGGGGACCCAAAGCCTCAGTATGGTTTCCTAATACAGAATCTCTAAGCTAGAGCAAGAATCTCCCCTTGGGGAGACAGGGCTTATTATAAGTCACCCTGAGAATCAGAGAGACTGTTGACGGATTTCTGTATGAAGGTATCAGCTTAGAGATTGGACCAGGAGAAGGGCCTGGTGGCTTCTGGGGTCCAACAGAGGCAGGGGCCCACTTCCAAGAACTGAAGAAGTTCATGGGAACAAGGAAGTTGTTGTTCCAACAGCACAGCAAGGGAGAAAGTGAAAGTCTGATTCCCACACTGTCCATCTGTGCTTCTCACTCTGTGTTTCAGATCATTTCTGGCTAAATGATTTTGTTCCTGCCTCAGTTACTGTGGTTGAAGAAAGCCGCTTTTTTAATGGCTGTAAAAGCTTCCCTCTCTAGCCTCTTTCAAGTCTTGAGTTCTACGCACACCTCAGGTCAAAGAAATGCTTTCTGCAGCCAAAGGTCTGAGAAATGAAGGTCTTGCCAAGAATTGGTGCCACGAAAGCTTTATCAGAGCCCAGCAGAGTTGAACCTCTGGCATTTGCAATGGAAAAGTAAATAAGATCAGGAACTTGGAACCACAAAAGCAGCCTAGTAGAAAATCGTTATTAAAAAATATTGGATTATGGGGAGAATGTATCCAGAATCCAGCATCTGCCAATTAGTGACTACACACCTTTGAAGGGCTACAGATTTAAAAGTAAAGAGAATTCATGTATGAGTCCCTTTTTTTTCTACATCAACAGCACCTTGGTAACCTCAAACTCTCTTGGCCAGTTGTAAAGACAGACCCTCACAGGCAAATAGGTGACAACTTACAGCTGTATGGTACCACCAACCCGATAAAAATTATAAATATGAGGTCATTGTAAAGTCACTTATTACTCAAAGGCCAAGATATACCTGATCAAGCATTAACTTTAAAGAAACATCAAAAGGTTGATTCTGTCCTGAGAAGCACAAATCTCCACAGTGAGTATGGCCTGAGGACCTTGTGCTGTCCTTTCTGAACTCCATAGCAAAGCCAGGCCCGGTGCCTTAGTCTGAGACCACCTTCATGTGACCGGGATGGCAATACTATGTATAACCAAGGCAATATATGATTAGGTTATGAAGGCATCAGCTGGATCCTTCAGATACCTAAAAACCTCATTTAAAAAGGACTAGCGACCAACAAAATTGAAGAAGAAAGCTTACTTTTTGATCCTATAAATTCCAAACTGCCTAACCTGGTATTGTAAACCATCACTGTCCAACATAAACACAATGTGAGCCATATATATATATATTTTTAAATATATATATAAAGTTTTCTAGTAGTCACATTTGCATAAAGTAAAAAAAAAAACTACAGGTAAAATTGATTTTAATTATACATTTTATTTGAAATGTAATTTAGATACATTTCAAGATATTTTTGATATTAAAATTAGTTACTAAGAGATTTTACATTCTTTTTTCATGCTAGAGCTTAGAAATCCAGAGTGTATTTTACTCTCAGACTACATCTCAATTTGGGCAAGCCACATGTAAAGTGCTCAGTGACACATTTGCTAATGACTGCTGTAACATCTCGACGACCCCCTTCTACTTCCCCATCCCTGCACGTAGGCCAGGTTTTTGCAAGGCCAGGTGCCAGATTTCCTAACTGGCCCTCATTTTCCCCGCTCTGTGGCATGGAGCCTGGGGGACCCTGTTTTCAGCACTCGGAGCCGTGTGCTCTCCTGGCTATTGGCCCCACCTATGGGCCCCACTGCCTGGATGTGAATTTACCTCTCACTATGTGCAAGCAGAGTAAGTTATCAACATCCCCATTGTGGAAACAGACAACAATAGTGGCTTTTTTCCCCCAGGGCTACTGGGAATGCGAAGAGGTGATATTCCTGGAACACCACACTCTATTCAACATAACTAGCAGTGTGCAAAGTAGTCCCTTCCTCCCCTGCCCCGCCCACCCCCCATGGGTCCTGATCTGGGGCTGAAAAAACATGTCCTGTTTTCCACCCTTATTCCTTTGTCCGGATGCTTCCTGCTGCCCAGAGCATTGTATCAGTCCCTTACAAAATCCTGTCTGTCTTTCAAGGATCACATGCCATGCGTCCTCCTTCAGGAAGTCTTCCTTCCTGCCTCCCACCGCTGAGATGAGAGTATTTCCATGGGTCTGCCTTGATGTTTTTATCTCTCACTCTCTACAGCATTCTAATCATTCATTTGATAGGAATGTCAGACCTAGCTCCCCTTCTGGACCCTTCCTCATGGATTAAGGCCCTTATTAAATTGATGAGCCCTTCTCTCTCTCCCCACTCCTGTCGCTGCCCCGCCCCTTTCACATTTGCCCAGGAGGCTCCTGACATTCAATGTGTGATTTCAAAGCAAATGAATGGATACACAACAGCTTAGATTTAATATACTCGACCTTTTCATTGCTAATAAATACTAATAAATAAAAAGGAGATTTAAAAAAAATCTTGTGAGATTCCCCTGTAGACTTGAGACTGATACTCTGCAACCTACACTGCACCCCACACCCCTCCCCGCTTCAGAGGGCCGCTCACTGGCCCCTCACCATGTCCAGGTTCTCACCCGGCATCTCCCAGTTCTGACTCCTACTGGGCCTTCCCCATCACAAAGTGACTGTCACACAGAGTGGTGGCAGATCCTCTGCTTCACCATAAAATGCTGCTCTGGGCTCTGCTATGTTGGGGCAGTCAGGGGACCGGCTGGCCACTCTGCTCAGCCAGTGCTGAGCAAGGAATTCCTGCCTCGCAGCATCTCCCTCCGAGACGGCAGATGCATTAACTGGGCATCTTAATGCCACAGGGTCGGGGCGGCATCTCAAGAGCCCCAAGGGCCAGATGTGCGCTGTGCAACTGCATCAGCCGTAGGGCATATTCATTCTCACCAAGCAGAGATGAGGCAATCCGATTCCCAGCTTCCAAGAAGGAGGTAACCAGGAATATTTGCTAATTCATTAGATCAATTTAACTGTCCAAACAAAGAACACTGAGTACAAAGGCATTCTGTTTTTCAAAAAGGAAATTTCCTGAAAAACTAAGGTCTTATAATACAATTTTAACTTGTTTAAAAGGAAATGTATTCCTTCTACTTAAAAAAAAAAAAAAAAAAAGGTGATTAATCCCCACAGGACTTTCTGTAGACTAGACACATACATTATTTCTGGTTTTGCGAGAGGTCTTGCTTCCCTGCACCCTGTGGCAGGCCTTATGTACTTCCTTACAACACTGAGATGAGTCTTGACAGGTAGAAGACTGCCCCCGCCCCCCACTCACACACAAGCCACGTCAGCAAGTGAGTCACCGAAGCCGCTATGGCAGCAGAAATGGGTCTCTGAGTACATCTTGTTCCCTTCCTTAGCCGAGGAAAGGAGTTGACACGCTGTGGCTGAGGACCATGGCGGCCTAGCCTCTCCAGGAAAAAGCTAGGCAGGAAGTTCTCTGCCTCTCTGTCACTCTGCCTCCCTGGCCCTCCCTCTCTCCCTTCCTTCCCCGGGGCCTGGCCTCGCCTGGGCCCAGCAGCCCTTGGCAGGCGTGAGCACGCTGTCAGTCCGGCAAACGCTGACAATTAATGGCCTGTCGCAGTTGCGGGAAACCAGTCCTTCAAACCTCACCCCGGCTGCCCCCGCAGACCAAGGCCATGCGAGCGGCAGCAAACCTTTGGAAGTTATCCAGATGCTAACTGACTTCTTGCAAGCATATGGTAAACGAGAACTTTTCAAGTCTGTGGCTGTCCCACTAAATGCCACCAAGACTCCCTTTGAACACCAGCGTACCGTGTAATTAACAGTCCTGTTAGAAACCACTTTCTGTAAACGTGCCTGAAATATAAGATCATGGGGTATAAACCATGATTCTAGTAGAAGTCTGAAGATCTTTCCACAGGTGTCCTCTACTACCCGAGGGGCCCGATGGCAGAAGACTGGCCATCGGGCAGCCTGGAACCGCCAGGGCACCCCCTGAGCCGGCTCCTTCAGCTACCAAGTCCAGGGTGGAGGCACGAGCACTCAGCCCCTTTTAGGTCTCACAGACGAGATTAGCCAAAGCAACACCAGGCTGTATTGCCCTAACACGTGAGCCCCCAGGTCTGAGCGACGTCACCCGATGAAGGTTTCTTGCTTCTTTCTCACACAGAGTCCCTGGCTGGCCACCAGCAGCTCTCTTCCACCCATGTCTTAGGGATTGGGCTCCCTCCGTATCGCGACGCCGCGTCTCCACACAGGCCTCTGAAGCCCCGCAGCAGGACACGCACCCGGGTTTCTGAAACCGCCTCCTAACTTGCCGCTTCAACGCTACTCCCCCCTCCCTGTAATTATGTCCCTGCAGAGCAGCCAGAGTGACCCCCTGAAACTGACGTCAGATTCTGTCGCTCTTGTGCTCAAAAAATTCTCCACTTACATCTTCTAATAGCTATACTAAAAAAAAAAAAAAAAAGTTTAAAAAAAAAAGAAAGAAAAAATAATGCTAATGTTTTTCTTTATCCTCCTATATCCAAAATACGGGCATTGCAAAAGGTAATCAATGGAAAAATTATTCATGAGGTATTCTACCTTTCTTTGTACTGAAGTTGTGAAATCTGCTGCACTTACAGCGCATCTGAATTCAGACTCACCACAGCACACGTGCTCAGCAGCCACCCCTGGCTGGTGGCTGTGATATGGCCAGCACAGCCCTGAATATAAACTCCAGGGTCAAAGCCTGGTTCTGCTCACAGTTATAGACCCAACAGATAGAACAGCACCTGGCACATGGTTTTTAAATCAATTATTTAATTAATAGACTTCCTGTCTTCCTTCTAACAAGCAGATACAGGGGTGGGCAGAAGTAGGTTTACAGTTGTATGGAAAACTATACGACACAAGAATAAATATTGGTACAAGAATAAACTCTGTGTTTTGTGTACTAACAACTGTTAACCTACTTTTGTCCTTCCCTATATTGAATATTTACAATACGGAAGAAAAAACATGGCAGAAATAAAGATGATTATGCTAGCGTGGCTTACAATCTAGTAAAGGAGATAATATTGCAAAGAAATGCGAAGGCCAGGGCAGCCCAAGAAAAGGAAAAGGAAAAGGAAAACAAGCTTTATCAATTGTAACAGAGCAGGAACGGGTGTTACTCGAACTGAGATGTGGCACATGCCTGGGGTGGACAGGCTCTTTGGGGGAGTGGTGGCAGAGAGTGGAGGCAGGAGGGTCACGGACAAGATTCCTGCAAGGACTGGAAGGACAGCAGTGACAGCTGGCCTGGGGTAGGGGTCAGAGACACGGTCAGGAGGCCGAATCCACAGGGCCTAGCCCTACTCCCTATGGGAACCAAGTCAGCAGAGGACTTACAAAGACTGAGGTCTGTGATCAGTTCACCAGTTATATAATGTCTAACCACTGTTGCACACCTGAAACTAACATAATATTGCATGCCCACTGTAACTGAAAAATTAAGAAACAAAAAAAAGACTGGGATTCAGAACTCCATGGCTGAGGAGGGCGACAGCACCGTGACAAAGCTGTGGCATAGGGAGAACAGATTCGTGGACGACGGCAGCTAATCCTGACTTGCCCCCTGGTTCTGACACATGAGGCCCAAAATGTGGCCTCGTTTCTATCACTCTGACTTCTTCACTCTGCCCCACTGAGCAGCAAGAGGACTTCCAAGAACATCCCACAAGGACCCATCAACTGTAGAGGAGTCAGAAGACCCCAGTCCTCTGGGCCTTACTTTCTTCATCTCTAAAATGAGGTGGGCGGGGCGGGGCCAGCTGACCCTATTCCAACCTGATGTCACTTTTGTACCAGGCCTTCAGAGCCCTTTCCCTGCACCATGGGAGGGCATTCTAGCAGAAGACTGTGTATGTATGAGTGTCATTCTCCCAAGAATTGTTCACGTGAATTGTTCAAACTGGTCATTTTTCAGGAGTGCCTGCCAACAGGAAAGCTACAGCCAGGAGCGAGCCCAAAGCAGCCCCAGCCATCACAAACTTCACCCGTTCTACAGCTAACACTTGACAGGGTGAGCGCCCAAACAAAGCCTTGACTGGGAGGGCGAACAGCCACGTTCCTTAGCAGACTTTGTGATGCTCAGCCTTGAAGCTGGCAAGCCTTTCTGCAGAGGGACATAAGGACTCCCGAACTCAGAGCTAGCAGCAAGGAACATTCTCGAGAAACCTGTTTTCATTTGTCCGCAGATGGCTCACTGCGCCCCGGAAGGCACAAAAGCGTCTCACCTTAGTCGCTCTTCTTCTTTTTTCCGAAGGTTGAAGTCCCGCTGAACCACCTGGAGAACATGCTCAGTTTCATCATCGGTCAGGCCAGACAGGTCCAGCTTCCTCCCCATGATTTAATGCCAAACGCAGACGACGAAACAAGATCTGAGAAATCAAGGAGAGACCACAAATTGAGGGCAAGATACTAACTATGGATGGATAAAGTCAACCAATTTTGCTATGAGACGAAACTAAATGCTGTGTCAGCAAACATTCACAGACGACGTCAGCAAGTCTGCCAGTTTCGTTCACCCTAAGTCTTAAATTGGAAATAAGTAAGTTATTATTTTCAACAAAACGAAGGGTGCATGAGGCCCAGTGTGGATTTCCATGAAACACCAAGAGACAATATCCCAAAATTCTAAATTTCTATGGTTTGAAGTTTTAAATTCAAAGTAGTGTATGTGATGGCAAAATAAAATAAATTACAATACTTTAAAAAACATCCTATATATACTTAATATCCTTGAACTTTCCAGCACATAACTATGAAATAGAAACTAGAAATCGATAAATTCTCTTCTGTAAAAGGAAAAAAGTACTAGAATAATCTTATTTAGTCATTTTTCAGTGGTAGAGAAGAAAGGATTTCAGAGAAACACCTCTCAGCAGTGCATACCTAATAATTATGGGGAACTATAGGTCTAAAAGTTGTTTTTAATAAATGGCTACACCCAAGGATGAAATCAATAAATAATTCTAGCAAATTCACCCAGAACTGAAAATGAAGGCCACCAGAAACATAAATGAAACATCCTCAGCAAAATATCCATGGAACCAATCCAGCAAGATTTCAAAAGAATTATTATATACCATGACCAAGTGATGCAAGGTTGGTTCAGCATTCAAAAATCAATCAGTGTAATTCAGCACATGAAGAAAATAAAAGGGAAAAATCCTATAATCATCTCAATAGATGCAGAAAAAGCATCTGGCAAAATTTAATACTGATTCATGATAGAAACCTCTGCAAACATAGACTAGAAGGAGGCTTCCTCAATCATATAATGGTTATTTTCAAAAAAAATAGAACCAACCAAAACCTACAATTAACCTTGTCCTTAATGACGAAAGACCGAATGCTTTACCCTAACATCAGGAAAAGGGAGAGAATGGCTACTCTCACTACCTCTACTCAATACTGGGTAGCTTCACTACGAGGCTACATTAATCAGGACAGCGGGGTATCGGCCTGTAGGTAGGCGTACTGGTTTGCTAGGGCTATAAGCACAAGGCGGCTCAAACAACAGAAATTTATTTGCTCACAGTTCTGGAGGCTAGAAGTCTGAGATCAAGATGTTGGCAGAACTGGTTTCTTCTGAGGCCTCTCTCCTTGGCTTATAGATGGCTTTCTTCCCTCTGTGTTTTCATCTTGTCTTTGCTCTGTGTATGTCTGTGCCTAAATTTCTCCATATAACGGTGCAGGTCATATTGGATTAGGGTCGACCCTAACAACCTCATTTTAACTGAAATGCCTCTTTAAAGACCCTATGTTCAAATAATGTCACAGTCTGAAGGGTGGGGGTTAGGACTTCAACATACAAATTTTGGAGTGACCCAACTCAGTCCATAACACTCCACATTTTGGACCCCGTCCCCCCCCCAAAATTCACATCCTTTTCATGTGCAAAATATACTCACTCCATACCAACAGGCCACAGAAGTCTTAACCTATTCCAGCATCGACTCTAAGTCCAAAATCTCATCTTAAACATCATCTAAATTAAGTGTAGGTGAGACTGGAGCTATGACTCATTCAAGGAAAATTCTTTTCCAGTTGTGAGCCTGGGAAACCAGAGAGGAAGTTATCTGTTTCCCAAAGACAACAGGTGGGACAGCCATTGGTCAGAGACTCCCATTCTAGATGGGAGAAATTAGAAAGAAGGAAGGGGTCTTGGGTCTCAAGCAGGTCTGAAAACAGAGCAAATTCTATTCAATTTTAACAGCTAAGAATTATCCTCTTTGGCCCCAGGCTCTGTTTCCTGTGCCCACCAGGGTGGCCCTGCCTTCTGAGCCTCATTGGCCCTGGGTGCAGTCACAGTGGTGTGACCTGCTGAAATTGAGAAGGTGGCCCCGTCCTCTGTAACTGAGAAGAGAGCCTCCCCCAAACCCCCACCAGGCCGTGGTGGCAGTGGCAGTGGGATCCCCACAGACCTCTGAATTGCCTGTAGGATCCTTCTTCCCTTTTCTTGAAAAATAACATGTTTGTAGCCAGATAGGTCTATTGGCCCATCCTGTAGAATCTCAGATGTCCAACAGCCTGCTTTCATTTCATCCAGTCTGTTTAGTCTAAGCTGGCAGTGTTTCTGTTCATACAAGTTCTCAAAAGCTTTGTTGGCTTCCAGTGGGATTCCAGTGGGATGTAGGGTGGCGGCAGGGGGTGGGGGGTGCGGTGAGCCACAAGACAGAGAGGGTCCTCTGCAAATCTTTCCCAGCTAACTGAATCTCTATTCCTGGTTTCTGCCGGAGTTGTTGATTGGATCCCCGAGTCACACATGTGATCTCTTCAGCAAGTGGTTATCCAGCCACACCCTTGCTGTTCTCCCCAGACAGGCTTTCTCATTTTTGCAATATGGACAGACAGACAATGTTCCAGATCTTCACGTGCTGGTTGCTTTGGCTTAACAATTCCTTCTTCAACGCATCTCTCTGCTCTCCCATTTTGCTATAAGCAGCAAGGAGAAACCAGACCATGCCTTCAATACTTTACTTAGAAATCCCCTCAGCTAAACATCCAATTTCATCTCTCACAAGCTCTACCCTCCACCAAAGACCAGAACACAATTCAGCCAAGTTCTTTGCCACTGTATATAGGGGTTGCCTTTCCTCCAGATGACAGTAACATGTTCCTCATTTCCATCTGAGATCTCACCCTACCCCGCTTCAACATTCATATTTCTACCAACATTCTGTGCATACCAATGTTTTTCCTCCTGAGCCCTCAGCATGCCCCCTTTAATGTCCATATTTCCACCCACAGGTCCTCCGAGGATACCTAGGCTTTTTCCAGCATGTACCTCAATGCCATCCAGCCTCTACCCATTGGCCAGTTCCAAAACCACTTTCACAGTTTTGTACAGAAGAAACAAAAATGGCCAATGCTCATAGGAAAAGATGCTTAATTTTATTGGTAGTTACAGAAATGCAAATTAAAACCACATTTCACAGCCACCAAAATAAAAAGCCTCCATCAAGTGTTGATAGGAGATGGGACAATGGCAAGTAGTAAGTACAAATGGGTACAATATCTTCATAACACAATTAGGTGTCATTTTCAAAGATGAAGAGACATGTACCTTATGAACTAACATTTCTGCCACACCTACATGTATTCCTCAGATATAATCTTGCAGATATGCACCAATTGGGTTGAATCATAAGAAATTTCTCAGTTTGTACTATTTTCACCTGTAAACACTCCTATTTTACATAGCTCTATCTACCATAAGAATAGTAATAGCAGCCACATGCAGAATAGCACAAAATAAATTAAAACATAAGTCAAACATCCATCAGCAGGAGGAAGGATACACAGTGTATACTTGTTACATACAATGGAGTACTCGAATGCATTGAAAAGGAGCATACTGTGGGCTTATTCATCATTGTGGGTGCATCTAAAACCCATAACGTGGAGACGGAAAAGCATGCCACCTGTGTCTGCATGTACAGTAAGCATACAGTATGATTCCTTTGATATGAAGCTTTCAAGCATACAAAACCAGAGAATATATACATATTTTAGGAATAAGTGTGGTACAACTATAAAGAACAAGATGGGGCTTCTGAGAGGAGAGAGAGGATTTGATTGGGGAGAATCAAGCAGGCCGTCAGAGCTCTGGTGGGTTCTGTGTCATTCATGAGACAGCGGGGGGGGGGGGGGGGGGGGGGGCTGCCACCGCCGCTGCTGCTGCTTCTGCCGTCACCATTGTTGTCACCGTCCGTCAGGCATCCTTCACAAGCACAGGCAGTGCAATAACCCTAGCACTACACAAAAATCTAACGGCATTATAATTAAAGCAAATGGGTGACATCATGCGGCATACTGGAGATAGGATTTTTAAAGTGAAAACATGACACAGATTGCTCGAGGAATATCTGAGAGTTATAATAAAAATGATGATAGTGGTTTTGAGCTGCCATTAATGATTGAGCATGTACTATGTCCCAGATGCTTTACCTTTTCATATACATCTATATACGTCTATAACAGTGAATATACTTAATTTCCACAAAACCTATTGGCATTCACTGCCATTGCCACCACTTACATGTGAGAATGTGCAGGCTCGTAGTTACACGTTCTGAGCAAGGCAAATGACAAATGACAGCCCGGGTCTGATGGTGGCTCAGATGCCACACCTTCACTCCGTGCACGCGCCTTCCTGGGAGAGGCAGAAGGAGACCCTGGACATCAGACTTTCAAACTTGAGGCCCAGAGTTCTCCGCCCTCTCTTTCTAACACGTGACAGTTAAGAACAGGAGACCCCATTCTTTGGTTGCTCCTCGGCTGAAGGGGTTCTGCTGGGTCAGCGTCCAAACAATGGCGGTGGTCAGAGAGAGCAGAACCGTCTCAGTCCTTAAAAGTCTCTTTAATGAAAAGCCTCATGACCGTATGATGCAAACTAATCTCAAGGCCTAACCAACAAACCACAACGAATATTTCATCCGTGAAAAATGTTTCCATGCTAGTAATGCCATTCGTCAAAAGCTCATCTTTGGTCCCCTTTGCCCAAGTGATGTGAGGGTGTGGGGCTGTGGAAAGGAGGGCAGTGAGAGAACCCAGGGCACCTGCTGGGCCACAGAAGCAAATGAGGAGTAAGGCCCCACCCCGAAGCTGCAAAGGTAAGAGGGGAGCTTCCTGAACTGTCATCTCTGAAGGTTACAAAGAAGCAAGTCAGAGGACACAGTAAAAGCACGGGCTGCCTTCTTCCTATAAAGCACCCCATTAAAGGTGATAATGGCACTTTGGAGTTTCCCAGAAAGTGACATGTCTGTCCCTTTCACTTGACTTCACTGGCTTTTGGCTTCTGAGAATTCTAACTGAGATTCTAAGATGCTCGGTTAGTAAAAGACTGAAGTGGCAGCTTTGATCATATAAAATCTAAGAAGAATGATCGGGACCCCAGAGGGATGAATGGTCTCAGTAAAGAAATAAATGCAGCAGCTCCAAACGGGTAAGCCAGAGAGTAATGAAGAAACCTTTTAGGGGAAATGGTGAAAGCTTCTTCCTTTTTCTACAATAAACACGATTAGATTCCCTGTGCAACGAAGAGAAATAGCATCTTAGAGCTGGAGACGCCTCAAGGTCCGTGGGTCAGGGGCTTTTTGGGTATGATTTTTTTCACGGAAAGACGACAGACCGCAAGCCCAGAAAAAGGACGTGATTTTCCAGACCAAGGCCGGTCCAGATCGCCGGACATCCAGACCAGGGGCCTGCCTGTGGATTGCTCTGCTTTCTACCCAACTAACAAGGTAGCAGAGAGGATACATTTTAAAACTAAGTAATGAGAAAATTAATACAACTCCAAGATGTAATTACATCACCATTTCCCTAATGTGTGTTTCTCGGGTTACTGTTCCCACACGCGATGGAGAAAAGGGAGCTCGGCAGTTAAACAAATTTGAGAAATGTTTCAAACAGCACTGCTCTCTTGGGGGTGCAGAATGCTTGTGAGCTTATTGGAGCCTCTGAGACGCCTGTCACTGAGGAACCAGTGTGATTTCGTCTAACACTGTATTTTTTTTTTGACTCAATCCCTCCACCCCACAACCCTGTATTTCCCAAATGTATTTCTCGACCTCTCTCTTTGGTAACAGCTGCCTCTTCACATGCAAAAAACGTCAATCTGCAAAGCACCGCAGTAAACCCATTCCTGATGACAAACTCCGAGATCTACTCTAACATGATTACTGAATGGATTTAGTCGTTTTAATAGAATTATCATAAGAAGCTACAGAGTCGGATGAGCTGTAGAAGGCAAGGGCTGGAACGAGAAACCAAACGCACACGACTTGAAGTGGGCAGCCCAGAACGCGGGTGGAATGGCCCACACTGCTCCTGGCTGGAGTAACCGCGTAAGGACGGACAGACGCTTGTACAGGAAGCTGGTTAGCACAAACCTTGCAAATGAAAAAACCTGAATTCCAAGAGTACTAAACATGTACACGAAGGTTCATCATGAAAGGTCAATGTTTACATGCACAAGCGACTTTCGGGAACAGAAAGGTCAAGGACAAAAGATGGAGTGGGACCTGTACGAACCCACAGTAAGCCTGTGTGTGTGTATGTGTTTCTGTATCGAATGATGCACCTAATATAGACAGAAAAGTCAAAAGATTAACTTAGAACACCCAAAGTCCTAAAGGTGATAGAGGGTAAATACTCTGGGGCTTCCCTCTTTGCCCATGGCTAGATCTTGACTAGACCTGAAGAGAAATGTCTTATTCCTACAGAGGAATCTAAATATTAGGCCTCTCCCACTTAAGGCACTTGGTATGGGGTCGGGGGAGGGGGAGAACCTGGCCCGGAAGGGAGAAAATACACAGGAGAAATACTTTCACTGAGACTACGGTTTGGAGCAAGGGGCGCTCCCTGACCTCCGTTCCTTCACCTCGAGGGTGTTTGACAGGAAGGGCCCAGAGCAGACAGGGCTCTGCCGCTGGGCACAGCTGACTGGACCGGCACTGAATGTCAGAGTCACAGGCCTGGGAATGATACTAACAGTCAGCGTGTTCCTCGTGGTGGCCTGCCGCAGTCCTGCCTGAGAGTGCCACCAAATGCCCTTTATCTCTGACATTAATTTTCCATTTTGCTTGCTCTTTCTTCCCATCATTTCAGTTTCCGTGACTCACTCACAAGGGGTCCTTAGACCTCTCACAAGCCTGATCCGATTGGCCGACTGTCCCAATACCATTTATTGACCAATCTACCTGACGGGATAGACAGACACACCACATCGACACGTGCGCACGCACACACGGCTCTTCCCCAGGACTTCCTGTCCCGGTCTGTCCTCCACTGGGGCTCTACCAGTGGATTTCATGCCAGCAACACACTCCAAAGCCTAGGATGGCAAATCCTCTGCCAGTGTTTCTCCTTTCACAGCTGCCGGGTCAACGTTGTCCATTATGTCCCACACGAACTCTAAACCAGTTTACCACGTCAGAAGCTAAGATTCAAATACAACTTTTATTGAGTGAGAAATGTATGACTTAATTTGGGGGAGAACTGCCATATTTTCACTGTTAAGTCCTCTCATGAAGGGACTGAGAGTAAGTTATTCTCAGGTATTAAACTTGATGGATAACCTATCACACTTGATGGATAACCTATCAAACTTGACGGACAGCCTACACATAATGCCAGACCTTGTGCTGCATAAAATAAAAAAGTTTGCATAGCCAAAAAAGATAATTAATAAAATTAAAAGGCGAATGACAATCTGGGAGAAAACAGAAGAGATGAGTATTTTAATCTTGTAAGCATCCTTTTAAAATACTCAGAAACATATAAAATTCCCTAAAAGATTAAATGACAGAGCTCATGGGAGAAAAAGCAATTGAGCACTTACCAGTGTGTAAAACACAGTCTAATAAAATATTCCATTTCACTGGTCACCAAAGCTGTGCTAATTATAGTAAGCTGCAATTTTGTTTAATAAGATTTGAGGAACACAGGCGCTCATACACTCCAGTAGGAAGACTATAAATGTAAATGTTTTTGGCCATCCAAAGATAACCGAATATGCCTAAACATTGACCGAGCTACTTCAATCTAAGGATTTTCTTCAAGAAATTGGAAAAATGTGCAAGGATGGATGTATAAAGATGTTCATCTTAGTATTCTTTATTATAAAAAAATATTGGAAATAAACAGAAAGTCCAAAAGTACAATCGGCTGAATTATGATACAACCACACAATGGAATATTTTGTGCCCACAAATGTGCATTAAAAAGAACAACATGTATGAAATGTTATGGGAAAAAATCATGAAAAATATAGCATGCGGTTCACCAAAAGCACTTCCTAATACTAGAATGTATGTAGCAACACTATTAATAATAGCCAGGGGTGTCAAACTCACTTTCACTGGGGCCACATCAGCCTCGCAGTTGCCTTCCAAGGGCCACATGGAATGTTAGAACTGTCTACGTGTAACTACTCCTTAACTAGGGGCAAGGAGCCCGGCGCTGCCGCTGGGTACAAACAAGGTGCTGGACCGGATAAAACAAGGTGGAGGGCCAGATTCGTCCTGCGGGCCTTGTGTTTGCCTCCTGGGTAATACTCCAAAACTAGGAACTATACAAGTACTCATCAACTGAAGACTAAATTGTGGTACATTCAGCCAGTGGAATACTACACAGCCATAAACATGGATAAACTACAACTACATATAACAGTATCTGTGAATGTCATAAACATTATATGTTGAGCAAAACAAGTTAAACACAAAGAGTTCATCCTGATGATTCCAATTACGTAAGGTTCCAAGTCAGGCAAGCCCACTCCGTAGTGTTAGAAGCAGGGCAGAGGTCAGCGCTGGGGAGGTTACCACTGGGCAGGAAGACAGCGGTTAGAGGGCCCAGCTGAGATGCTGTTTCCCGATCTGAGCGCCAGTTACACAGACGTGTTCGGTTTGTGAAAACTGACTGCAGGGCACACACCTTATTTGTGCACTCTTCTGTGTGTGGCATGGAACAAGAAAAAGTAGAAAATAATAGTGTGAGTAGCACAGTTCTATGTAAGCAGAGCAGACACGCACAGAGAGATAACCCTAAGAAATATTACCAAGAGCTCCCCTGGAGCGATAAACTTTCCTGGGAAACAGCTCAAAAGCAAAAGCCGCAGCACGTGCACCAAAGTCAATTTGCTACGACACATTAAATTGTTTAATAATCTGCATACTTTGAGAAAGAACAGAATGTGGTATATCTGCTTTCATTGACATCTCCTTGGTATATCGTTGAGTAAAAATGCTTTAGAAAACACATTTGGCAGGGAGGCTCGTAGTACACCTGTCCTCAAAAACGTCCATCGATCACCTTCTGAAAGTGCCACGTACCTCCTGTTGGAAAACTGGACTGAAGTGTGTGGAGAGTTGGAATATTTAGACAGTAATTCCTCTGTATAAGTATTAACTTTATAATCAGAAACGAATGTGTGCCTCTGTGTATGGATACATATGGATACATGAGCATATATATTTCATATTGGAGGAAAAGGAAGTGAAGATAATACGGTTTCTGAAAGATAAAGCTGGGCTGCGAGACAAAATATTCACTAGTAGGCCACACTTTATAAATGAACCTCGAGGGCCAAGTGCACGAAGAGATACAAGAGCACAATGGTTGTGAGGCACCCACCATGTGTGACAGCTGCAGGAAACGTTACAGGACGCAGGGCAGCTTGCGCTGGGTTCACTTTTTTTGCTGTGTATTTTGTGTAATATTAGATAACATATATAGGATGCTTGATGCCTTGTTGAGCCCTTTTATCCTTCTTTCTACTTTATGCTAATAACACGAGAAATGGTTTCCACAAAGTTAAAAATGATTCTAGATAACTCCGACATATTTCTACTGCTACATCATCATCACCACTGCACACGGCATCTCCACAGCCCGGACATGCAGCATAGGTGACGTTAATAATGGCGATAGGCATTATTGAATAATAACAACAGTGGCTAACCTTTTCATGGAATGCATTAGTGGTGGCACGCTCTGTTCTAAAGTCTCTCAAAAGTCACATCACAGTTAGTATGGTCCTATTCTTTCACTGAAGGAAACTGAGGCACAGAGAGTTAAATAAGCGATACAATGTCACCAACCGGTAAGTGGCTGTGCCAAGCTAAAGGTGAGGAGACTTGACCTTGGAACCTATGGTCCTAACCTGTTCACCATCCTGCCCTACCCCTCAAAGGGTCATTATAAGAAGCAACCGCCCTGACCAAAACTTTTCCTCCGTGTGTGTGAGAAAATTTTTAAAGGACAGTCCCAAAGTCCATGCTGTTTTCACACTTGAACTTGAATCACCAACCCACATTTAATTACATTTGAAGTGGCTGACATTCCAGCTTGCAGACAGTTTTACACACTTGCGGCCCTTGACTGGCATGTCTTCAAGCACATGCCCTAGAATCTTCCCCCATGACGCTTCTCAGAGTACATTCTGCCTGCGCCCAAGTTACCAGCGTCTTCGATCACATGAACCCCTGTGGCTTTCAGAGCACGATGTGGCTACAGAGCAGCGGAAGCTCCCCAGGGCATGTGCCATTAAATCCCAGTAAATCTCCAGTAGGGCTGACAGCCCACCGACACACAAAAGGAGACCGGAGAGAATAAAATCCTCAGCTAGAATATCAACATTCTAATTTCTCTGGCAGGAATCAAGAGCAGAAACCCTGCAGACATGACACTGTTCATGTCACACTAAAAGACCCATCAGTCAGCATATCACTCAGTTACAGGAGAAGCTCTTGCTGCCACCCAGAGAAACTCCTGTGATCACATCGCCCTGTTGCTCCAGGAGCTGATAAAGTGTCTGCTGAAATTAAGCTCATAAATAAAGGCTGTTCAAATTTGGAATTTTCAATGGAAAAAAGCAGCAAGCAAACTACAGGTAAGGCACATGAAAAACTTTGTTTTAACTGCTTAGAATTTGCATTCAAGTTCATGTTTTAGTTTCCTTTGTAAATCTTTAGCAGGTGAACTTCCAAGCATTGACCAAACGTTTAAAAAGGTTGAAAGGGTAGGGAGAGTTTTCTCATAGCCTCTGAATGTAAAGCATGCTGTTCATTCTGTTCACATCGGAGCCGCTCCTGCCCACCAGGCTTGGATCAATTCAGGTAGCTCCCATAAAGCTGGACTGTGAGAACAGACACATGATGTTTTCCCCTGCCCAGTATCCACCCCCCCCCACCACCACCCCTGCCAACACATAGTCTGGTACCACCGCCTAACTTCACTCTCGGAAACTTCGCTGCCTCATTTCACGTTTGGGGGAACCATCCACAGTAAAGCTTTTGTCTCTCCAGGCAAAATGGACTCAGGCCAGGCCGATGAGACTTCCCACGCCCAAATTTGAATCCTATACAAAGTAACCCAAACATTGTTTGTAGTTGGATCTGAGTGATCCCCAAGGCCCCTCCACAAAGAGGTTCTCCATCTGTTCATACTACCAAGTACCAAGATCCTCGGAGACACCCTAGTTCCTTTCTCTCCGAGGCCTCCAAGTCTCTCTCCAAAAATGTCCTTGCAATAAAAAGAACCCAAACTGGCATAATCCCACGTATGAATAAAAGGCCTCTCGCTTCCTCACCTGCAGAGGATCTGAAGTCACCTTCCAGGCACTTGAAGCTAAAGCTTGAAAAAACATAAACGTTGTATCTAAGTATCCATCATAAAGCTTTTTAGAAATAACCATATTAATTCATTGACTAGATTCCACTGGAATTATAGAACACAGGCACAGATACAAATTTTTATAGTAGAGATTTTTGTGTGGGGAGCAGGAGATAAATATTCTAAGTAAAAGGGAAATGATAGAGAGAAAGTTGATTTCAGTTTTTTGCAAATTAAAAAAAAAAAAAAGACAGTTAGTAATAACACCTTTCTAAGTCCTTACCTAACCAGGCGATAGAGATCAACGACGACCTGATTCTTCCTCTGAAGAAACCAGCTTGGAGAGACTCAGCCATCTACCCAGGGTTACGAGCCTCATCATTCAAATAAACATGGGTTTCGTTCCTGAGTCAGCGCCTCCCCACCGTGCCTCCAAACAGCATAATTCATTCCAATCTACCTGAAAGGCTCGAACATCACCCAACCCATATGTTAGATTACATAAACACAATCTTTACTTCCACAAGAAGAGGTCCATCTCATGTCATATCCCCTTGGTGGGCTACCCTAAGGAAGGTGAGACAGATTGTCTTTTGCCAAATGTCCCAATAAACAAATCTTTACCTCCCAGTAAATGACATCACACTTTCAGTAACAGATGTGACTTGGTGTGAAAAGGTCAGCCCCACTGAACTCAGAGCAGCAGCCTTGTCAAACCAGCATCAGACACTGGAGGCCGTTCAGCACGTTTCAAGAATATAAATAACTTCCACACGTCAACGCGAGCCTACAAGATGGAGGGTGCAAAGGAGGGTTCATACAAAAGAATTACTACGCTAAGCACCAAGAGAGTAGGAGTCAGAACCAGTGATTCCCAGCCAAGGATTATATTGCCTCCCAGGGGGCGTTCAGCAAAGTCTGGAGAAGTTTTTGGTTGTCATGCTATTAGCATTTAGTGGGTAGAGATCAGGGTTTGCTTCTAAATGTCCTGTGATGGGCAACAAAGCATTACCTGGTCCAAAATGTCAATAGGGCCAAGGCTGTGGAGCTCTGGTCTAAACAGAAAGGCGCGAAGGCTGGACTCTAGCTCTGTGCCTCCCAGCAGGCCCGGTTCGCCCAGCTGAGTCCGCAGGGGATCTTCATCCTGACACTGCGCACAGAGGTGTGAGGGACTGAAATCACTACAGAGACCTGGGCTCTGAGATCACTCACAGACACTCTGATGGTTAATTTATGTCTCAACTTGCCTGGGCCACAGGGTGCCCAGGTGTTTGGCCAGTCATTATGCTGGGTGTGCCTGTGAGGGTTCCTAGATGAGACTAACATATGAATCGCTGGACTCAGTAAAACAGATTGCTCTCCTTAATGTGGGTGGGCCTCATCCAATCAGTTGAAGGCCCAGATAGAACAAAAAGACTGGCCCTCCTCCAAGCAAGAGAAAATTCTTTCTGTCTGATGTGTTCAGATTGGGACATTGGCTTTTTCCTGCCTCTGGACTCAAACAGAAACATGAGCTCTTCCCAGGTCTCAAGCTCACTGGCCTTTGGACCGGACAACATTGGCTCTCCGGGCTCTCCCTCCAGATACAGGTCCTGGGATTGGTCAGCCTACATAATCATGTGATCCAATTCCTCCCAATAAATGTCTCTGTATTATACACACATATATGTATTTATATACACATATCATATTGGTTCTGTTCTTCTGGAGAACTCTAGTGAATACACACACACACACACACACACACACATTATAAGCTATTGGCAAATAAAGAACCTGCTTTACAAACCGTGATGACATTTTTCTGGCTTTCTCTGCAAGGGCTGCACTTAAAAGGAACGAAAACCTAGCATCTGCATTAGAGCCCAGTGCATTTCTCTGCGTCTTGAATCAGAGCCATGGCTTCAATCCCCTGCTTTTGTTCTCTGAGGCTCTGGACAGAGTGGGAGCCCTGGGATGCCCCCCCCCCCGTCTGCTTCCCATCCTTCGGGTGATTTCATATTGACCCCCTGCACGGAGGACAGCACGACGCACATGCAATAAAAATACACAATTCTTCAGCCTACTGAGAATTTCCTCTTCAGTTTCACCTGGATAATGATGCTTTTTGCTCTCTCTACTGTATGAAAGTCTGGTACATTTCTTCTGTCTGTAATGAAAGTGCATCAAGATAAGAGCTGGCAGCTGGCTGTACTTGGAACTAGACCACATAATTATAATGGAGATCATAAGACTAAGAAAAAAATATACATTAAAACTCACTAATTCATCAATTCTGAACTGGTGATCAAACATGATAGGCTAAAATTTTCTGTCCCATTTGTTCTCAAAATAAAGCGATTAAGACAACTAATAGTAGATGAGAAAAGGAGAATATTTACCTTCCAAAGAGAGCAAAGCATTATCAGGTACTCACTTAGAAGTATCAATTTATATGTAAACACCACAAGTACAGTCTAAGCAAATAACAGCTGCAGGGCCTGGGGTTTTAGTACACAAACCTCAGAGGGCTCTCCTCATCACCCCTACCTTCGCTGAGTGCAGGCTGGGACAGCTTGCGATAAGGGACAGGCAGGCACAGTGTGGGAAGGGCTCCCTGAAGAATGGGCTGTGAGCCACTGTACCGAGGAGCGATGGGGAGGTTCCCAGGAGTTAGTCACGCCTGGGCCAGGGCCCTAAGAGGGGCCAGATGGGCCAGGTGTCCAGGCTGAGGGAAGACTGCGGACTGACGCATCCCTCAGAGATGTGCTTATTACTCCGTCCATCTGTAGCAGGGTTGCAGAGGGAGCACTTCAAAGGGCTTGGACTTCTTCACCTGAGGGCCCTGAGGACCACTGCAGGGTCCTAAACAGGTGAGCAACTGGAGGGACAGCATCTGTGCTTCTCTGGGGTCACTCAGGTAGCAGTGGGAAAGATGACGAGGTGAACAGGGCAGAGGCAGGTAAGTGGAAGCCACTGTAAGCCATACGAGAGCTCTGAGATGAGAAGAAAGCAGAGGAAAATGACTCAGCCCTACTGATTTACTCCCTGATTAAAACCCTTTCCTCCTGGAAAGTGTCCAGGCAGTTCAAAGTTCAACTCCCCAGGGAGCCGCTGCTTCCCTCTCCTTCCTCCTTCCCAAGACAGCACCTGGCACGAGAGGCAGGATTTACTGCTCTCCTAGCAATGAATGCAAGGTGGCCAGGACATGCGGAGTCCTTCCAGGCTCTTTTCTCTGATGGATTGTCCTAGACAGTCCAGGGCTGTTGTTTCGTTGTTATTATCATAATCATCATCAGCCTTTAGCCTTTAAATAAAAAAAAAAAAAAAAGGCTTGAAGCTTGGTGGGCGTTTTTGGATTTTGGAGATGACTCAAAGAAACAGACAAGTATGCGGCTTTCAGCCACACACTAAGTACACAGTACAGCAGCCGATTGGGGGGGGGGTGTGCACTGCAAGGGGGTGCTCTGGAGCAAGTGCAGGCAGCCGCACAAACACACTGTCCCTTGGCTTTTGCGTGAACCAGCAGACCGATCATATCGGTGTCCATGGCAAATAGAGAAGCTGCAGAGCACCTCTGGAAAGTTCCAGATGAAGCACTTCAAAGGCTTCTCAGGGTGTTAAAATAGAGCCTTCCCCTCCTCTACAGATAACCACTCTCCTTTTGAGAAACAGTCTATGCTTGCTATGGGGCTCCGGTATTGAATGCCTGACTAGGAAACATCAGGTGATCACATGACCACCTAGCTTTGAGATTCTTATTAGGCTGGGTGGGTGCAGTAGGTACCCACTGTCAAGTGGAAATGGCATGTAAGAAAACAGGCTCAAGCAGCACAGGCAGGCGACTCGGACTCACGGCTCCTATGCCTGCTGCTTCGTCACCTCTCCTTCAGTTCACACGTACGACCTCATAGGGAGTTCCTGATGATCAAACAACACAAGAGGGAAAACCAGAGGCCTGATCTATAGACGTCTCTATGAGATATCATCCCCACCACCCAGAAGGGGACAGCTGTCACATTACAGCCCCTCTCAGGGGTGGCTCTGAAGGACCATGGGAAAGGGTAATCCTGGTGGTAGGCAGGATTTCGAGCAGTATATTGATTTCCATGCTTTCTGGACTGAGAGATATCTGGAAATTAACAGACCTACGTCAACTCATGGGCAGTCACTAAAAGCATGAGCAGGACCGGAGAGAGCAGGATTGGGCAATCGGTGGCAAGGACGCCTGGGAAAGAGGCCTGCGGCTGATGGACCTGCCAGAGGAGCACAGTGTGATGACATTTGACTGTCGAGGTGGAAGTGCTCAATAATCAAGTAAGCAGGATGACAGCCAGGAGGCCAGGCAGCCTCCTGCCCAGGGCTTAGTCAGGGAGCTCTCAAACCAGGTCGGCGCGGCAGGCAGCAGGGCCTGACCTCACAGCTGCACGTGGGCCCAGCCCCACAGATGTCCTCTTTGTAGGCTTCATCTATCACCAGCACTGAGGGCCTACCTCCCTGATAGCAGAGCCCAGCGCGGAGCCCCTCCCCGGGATGTGGGGGGAGGAACCCGTCAGCACCTGGTGGCAGAGGGGTCACGCGGACCCTTCTGTCCTACAGGGCGTAGTGAGTCCTGTCTGGAATAGACACTAAAGATTTGCCATTTCTGCCCGTAATGATCCTGCCTGCACTTGTATCTGTCTCTTATAGAATAGTTAATTCACTGTCATGGTCCCCCCTCCATGTCGTGACTTGACCGAGAAACTCATTTTATAGCAAAGAAGCTTTACCACAGATTCACGTTCACGGAATTCACTAGTCTCACCCACGAACCACCTCCCCTGGTGAACGGATCAGTTTTCTACCTCTGGACCAGATGATTTTCAAAACACCCTCTGATCTGACTCCCATGCTGTGTTCTCTTCAATCACCCAAGGCCCAAATGCAATAAATAGGTTTCTTTCTTTCTTCTTGTTTTTTGAAGCTTCCATAGAATGAAAGTTGAAATAAATTTTTAAACTAGATGGGAGCATACGCTTTCAAAAGGAAAATAGTTTCAAAGAGAAAAGCTTACAAGAAAACAGTGGGCTCAGTCAGGCCGTTCAAACTGTGGTTATATTCAAAGGTATATAAGCAACAACATTATAGAGATTTGACCCTAGGTAGTATCTTATTGAATAGATAACAAACAGGAGAATGAAGCTGTCCTACATGATAAAAAAAAGAATTCTCCAATTCAGTGCCGTAGCAGGAGGGAAATGGTTTAATGATCTTTAACAGCAGCCTGATCCGCGGCAGGTTCAGCGATACATCTTCCATCGGCAGGAGGTTCAGAGACACGTACTTTAATTAAAGTTAGCTACTTCAAGGATAATTAAAGGTGTGCCACAGAATTCCATCGGCGACATTACAGAAGTCTTCATAAACTAGCCGAAGTAGCGGCAGCTTTATTTTTTAAAAGGTGACTCAGGAATTTGAGAGGGGCTACAGAAGGCTGGTGAGGTAGTTTGGGATTGCATAGTCATGCCCGTGGACATTTAATTCAAATTGGATAGAAATGGAAAACGATGTTTTCACTTTTTCCCCTCAAAATCCAAAGGTAGTACCCGAAAAGCACAATGTAAGTTTTGTGCAACGTGGTCAGTGGAATGTGTCAGAGTCGGTGCCCATGGATCCTAAAGTCACCAAGCACAGCTGGAGCACCCACAGATGCACGCAAGGTGAACCCAGAGATAAGATGCACAGCCCAGCTCTGAGTTTCCACAGACGGGACGGGGCAGCCTGCCACCAACGAGTGCCCCCACCTGGCCTGGCCAGGGCCCTTTTCCCAGACCCCCTCTTTGCCATCTCTTTCTTCTGAAGTCTCAATTCTGTAAAAACAGTTACCGAAGGGGAGCGCCCCGCCCAGGGGCTCATCAGAAGGAGCCAGTCAGAGCCCTTGGAATCTCTTTCTTCTGATTTCTCCCTCCGGAGTTTGTGTGTGGTTTTCTGTACAACCCCCGCCAAATGCCACTTAAGAAAATTGGTTAATGTCACAGAAGAAAATTAATCACCTGACACTGTCACACAAATGCAGCCAGCACCAACACCTGAGTTCACTGAAGTCCACTTCCCCGACTTGTTGCAGGTGCTGTTCTGTCCTGTTATAGAGAGATGGAGCATCTTTTCTTCACTAAGTATTTCATTTCCAGGTTATCTCTGTGTCAGTCTGATCACCTTGACATTATCACTCCTACTGGTTACACCACGTTTTGTTGACTGGATGGACTTGCTGGCCTGCTCCCAATGTTGCACGTCTGGTTGGATTTCCACTTCGGACTCTCTCATAGAGAACTCTGATAAACGTCTTTGTGCATAAAGGGCTTTCCATACTGAAGATTTCCCCCCTTAGTCTAGATTCCCGGAAGCAAAATGATGAGGTCTAAGGTGAGGAATGCTAAGGCCCCTGCAATGCATTTCCAGGCCCCTGCTGAAGGGCTACAGCCACCCAGTGAAGCCACCTGCATGAGCAAAATGGACTCAGGTGACAACATGCCTAGCATTGAACGGTCTTATTCCGGCAGACTCACTGAGGGCAGTGCTTTAACTGAAACAATGTTACAAAGTTTTTTTTAACTGTTTTTGCTGCTAACTGGAAGACTGCCAGTAAGCCCTGACTGACAGATGAGTGCTAGGTGCTCCACAGTGCCCATGCTCCAGATGGGTGGCCTTTTCTTAAAATTCTTCAATTTCATCAGATTTATCTGACATGAGTATTAGGTCTTGAATGCCTGTCCTCCCAGGTCTCAAAAGCCTGTTTCCAAGGCCTTCACAATAATGAGTCTAGAAGGGGAAAACATAAGATCTCAGCCTCTGAGTTTCCGTCTGGTTGTGGAAGCAAAACATCAAATCACCCAGGTGACTCAGCCCCTCTACAATCCATATTTGGTGCCCTGCGACGTCTGGCTTTTCCCAAAACTAAAATCACCTTTGACAGGGAAGAGACTTCAGACCATTGACAAGATTCAGGAAAAGACAACGGGGCAGCTGATGAGGATTCCAACAAAGGGCTCTGCAGAGTGTTCTGAACGGTGGAAGAGATGCTGGGAGAACTGTGTGAGGTCCCAGGGTGCCTGCTTTGAAGGGGACTGACACGTTATTATCCTGTGTGCAATGTTTCTTGTATCTTCTTCAATAAATGCCTCCGTTTTCCATGGTACATGGCTGGACACTTCTGGACAGAGCTTGCACTGTCTACTCTTGTTCTTCCTTCTCTAGAATGACTGTTCCCTAGGGACAGATACCATACGCATACGCTGCTCTGAAAGTTTAGGTGAGTATAGCCACCTTAGAAAGCAATTTGGCACCAAGTGGTCAGATTTTAAGTTTATATAAACTATGATCCTGCAATTCCATTTCTGGGCACATATCCTCAAGAATGTCTTCTCTATGTGCCTAAATATAGTTCCAAGATGCTACCACCCACATCTATGTACTGGGCCCAAAAGTCCATTATATTTTTTCTGAGAAATAAAAGATACGTTTTTCATTTTCACCAATAACTTTATTGATTTGGATATTTTGAGTATGTTGGCTATCTCTCACTATTGGCTTCTAGTGGGAAGAGGCCAGGGGTGCTGCTAAACATCTCCCAGTGCATCAGACAGCCCCACAGCAAAGAATTATTTGGCCAAAATGTCAATAGTACCAAGAAACTTCACAAATCATTTTTGACACGTTTGATCAGTCACAGCACATTCTCCATACACTGCACAAATCTTTTTTTTTTTTTTGGTGTTTCAGGTATGTTTTTGCCTTTCTTGAAATAATAAAGCATTAGACACCCAAAATATTGCATCTCTTCTTCCATCTTCAATAATTAAATGGCCGCACACAAATTCACCAATTTTGATAAGTTTTGTTTAAAATGCACGCTGATACGACAGCTGCCACAATGCAGTCAATCTAACAAAATTGTTTCGAATGAAGTGAAAGACAGCTAAGCACTACCAGAGCCACCATACGGAAAAAATATAATGGACATTTTGGCCAACCCAATAATAGCTAAAAAATAAAGAAGCCATCAAATGTCCATCAGGAAGGAGCAGATCAATAAAATATGGCATTTTCATATGATGGAATGACATTTAACAGTTCAAGTATAAACATAATCTGTATAAAACAGTCTGAAAATTGTCTTAAAAACACCAAGTGATAATGTAAGTTTCTTTTACAGGAAGGAAAAGACACAACACTTAGGGAAAACTCTACAGTTAAGTCTGCCGTGAAGAGCCAATAAATATGAAGATACATTCTGTCTCACTAGGGAAAAAAAAGCCAAGTGAAAAAACAAGATTCTGGGTGTTTTCCTTTGCCTGTGAAATTGGCCACATCGATGAATATTTATCATTGGCACGGCACCAGGAGCTGGCACATTCAGGCACTGCCAATGGCAAAATAAATGTATAGACTTTCCTGGAGGATTATTTGGCAATATGGATCAAAAGTTCTTCAAAAGTAAACAAATATTGACAAAGTAGTTCATCCTAAGCAAATGAAAATATGTACAAAGATGAAGTCGTGTTTTAAAAGAATGATTTTGTTGAATAAATGATGAATTAGTAGGAGGATAAAAATGACAGAGAAGAATAATTATTGACATTATGCTGTTCATACGTTGTTGAATAAAAAATGACTGTATTTGCTTCAAACATCATACCCATGGGGTCCTTACTAGTTGAGGGGGTCTGGTCCCAGAGAAGAATCACTTAGAGTGAATCCACATAGAATTCCATAGGGGACCAAAATTTCACAGTGAAGAATGGGAACTTAAAAGAGTTGATTAGCACTATATTTGAAGAAAAAGAAATGAGAAAATAATTCTATTTGATGTTTTCCCACATTTTGATAACAGCGTTTTTCATGGGAAGGGGTATTTAGGATGGGTCCTAAAAGTCATGAAGGAGCCTAAACGGTGAAAAGTAGCCGAGACAATTTTGCAGAAAAAGGCTAAGAAGGAAAGATTTATTATAAAGCCTTAATAATTCAATGAAAATGGTATCAGCTCAGGAATCACACACACACACACAAAACAGAACAGAGTTAAGAAACAGATCCAAGCATATAACAGAAACTGGCAAATGACAGAGATAGCAGCAAGCTAAACAAGCAATAGTTCATTATTCAGGAAATGATGAAGGTATAGTGTACGATATGGAAACCAGTTAGATCACCACCTCACACTATAGAGAAATATACATTTCAGATGAGTTTAAAGATCTACAACTGTACCTACTGAAACATACCAACGCACAGAAAAGAAAACTGGAAAACCAAGGTGTACCTTTTTTAAGGTCCCCAAGGGACACAAAGTAAAAGAGGAGTGACACGCATCCCACGCTTATCACATCGACTGACATTAGGGGCTCGGACTACTAGCAGGCACGGTCAAGGACACGGGATCCAAGGAACACCCGCAGAGCGCTAGTGGGAGCGATGAATAGCACGACCGCGTCAGAGGGCAATTTGCAAAACCTATCAGGGGTGAAGTAACAGACAGCTGTTGACGCAAGGGTATCTTACTACCTGGACATTCCACTTCTGGGGGCATACACCCTAGACACACTCATGTCCCTGTCCATCAAGACATCCCCTGCCATACTGTTCATAACAGCAAAGGGAAGAAATATCTTTGTTGTCACTAATGGGGAATATCTAAACTCTGGGATATCAAAGAAATATTACATCTACTGTTATCAACATATGCAATTAACACATGTCAAAATCAATACTAGGTGGGAAAAAAACAAATCACAAAAATAAATGGCAGGTCTCCATTTACCTAGAATTTTAGACACGAGAGAAGACGACACGTAGCGGGCACACACTCAGTCCCAACGTTACAGGTCGTGTGAACTCCACCCCAAATTCTCACCCTTCAGTGTCTGAATTTCCCTCTTGCTCAGCAGAGAATTTTCTATTCATGGCAATCTGATACTTAGACGAGGTAGCTACTAAATGTAAAGTACTCTACTAGGTGCCAGGAAGGATGAAAGAAACGTTCGAGACTTCTTTCACACTGCAGAAGGGTGCCATTCAGCTGGGGGGGGGGGTGTCTGAGCGACCTGGCTTGCTCCTCGCTCTGGTCTCATAGTGTGTAAACTTCGAAAGCATGCTTAATTTTCAAGGCCCAGTTCCCTTCCAGGGGTCCCCAACCTCCTGGCTGCAGACCGGTATCATCCGGACCTGTTAGGAACCTGGCTACACAGCAGGAGCTGAGCTTGAATGTAACGCACTTGAATCATCCGGAAGCTATCCCCACCCCCCACCCCTACCACCCTGGTCCAGGGAAAAAGTGTCTTACATGAAATGGGTCCCTGGTGCCAAAATGCTGGGGACTGCTGAATGGGAAAGCCACCCTCCTCCTATAGTGAAGGTTAAATGACTACATATATCGTGCCCAGCACATGGCACTGCCCAACACGCTTAGCAAACAGAGGCATGGTGGCCATCGCAAGATAAAGTCATCTGAACAGCATCACAGTCACACGGACAGTCAAATAAAAAGGTGATTGGCAGGAGAAGGGCACTGGCTAGGTTCTCTACAGGTTCCCACGGCTGGATACAGCATCCCCGCCCCCTGACGGTTCCCCTGGAGACCCGGCTCCCGGACTGTGGAAGGCAGGGGACATTTCTTCCAGCAGCAGTTCGGCTGCACCCAGGCCTACTTATTCTTCAAGTTCACCACGGACAGTGCTTTGTGAAAAGATCTACCAGCCCCAGGAAAGAGAGCTCCTCTCACCCCTTTTGGGGGATTCTGGGGTGAAATGACTCCAAAAGGACCCTAATACACCTGAGCTAGCTTCTCAGTTGACCCCCTCTAAAATTCCAAGGACATACAGCAGCTCCATATTACTAGGGAGAAAGCAATAGTGCCTCAGCTCCACCTGCCCCAACCCACAGGATACCCTCCTAAAACGCTGGGAAAGCATTCTATCCACGGACTTAGCAGGCACTGGAGGGAGGCCTGCCTGCCAGACCCTGGGCAAACCAGCGTTTGGAAACCACTTTTGGAGATCCTAAACGGTTGGATTTTATTCCTGTGATTCCGTTCTGAGGGCTTGGGAAAGGATGGTGGGCATTTCAGTTCTCCCGCCAATGTGGCGCCACCGTGTGGCAACAGCGCAGACAGCGCATAAAATCACAGCCTTGAAATTCTGCGATTTTCACCAAGTTTTAACTTTGAGGAATTCAAATTATTTCCATTTTTTATGCTTCAAGGGAGAATTCACTCAAATATTTTCTTCGTTGACATTATCACACTACTTCAGATCTGCATTATTCAAAGACACTGTGAATAAGCCAGCCTCCCTTTAACAACGGTCAGCCCTGTCGTAACTGGGGGTCCGTCTGGCTGCACCACCCAAGAACCAAAGACGAGCGTGCTGGGTGGGGCAAAGCCAGTTCAAAGTCCAACCGCGTCTCAAGACCGAATTCCTCCTTCCAGATTTCTGGACTGGCTTAGGTATAATTAACTGCCTTTGGTTTGTATACATTAAAAAAAAAAAAAGGGGAGTAGAAAATCATCTAGCAGTTTCATTTTTGCTTTGAAACTAAAATGATAAAATAAATAGTAAGCGTCATAAAAATAAGAGCCACTGGACAAAGCTAAGCAGGATGACGGTCACCTCTGGGAGACAGCGCCTAGAGAGGTGATGGGGAGACTGGGGACATTCTAGGTCCTAACCTGGGCCGGAGGTCCACAGGTCTGCTCGGTCTGTGGACATCGGTGTGCATACGCTTCGGCATGAGATCAACATCAGTGCCCTGAGGGCAGGCCGGTCCTTCCCCCCTTAACTGGCCTTGGACACAAAAGCCCGTGGATGCACAGTCATAACCCGGAAGGCAAACCCGGGGGGTGCTCAGTTCTCCATGAGGCATTTCAGTCTGTGTGAATTGACTGCACTCAAGGCCAAGGCCACAGATGAACTGTCCTTCTGTCCCTCTGGGCGAGGAGAAAAGAGACTGTCTACTCCTCGGTTAGTTTAGATTGCCGTGTCCAGGATGGAAAGTAGCATTTTCAAAGTCTCACCAAACCAAATTTCTCAGGAAAGAAGAATTTTTAGGCCTGTGAATCGGGGCCTAGAGCCTGCTGTTAAAAAAAAATGAAATTTTCTCCATTTCCACCCACAGTTCAGTTCCTCCCCCACGATCTTTCTTCCACTTTTACATCTGTCATGTCCCCTGAACCCCAACTGCCTTGGGAAGACTCACAGACAGGAATTGTTCCATTTCCTAGATTAAAAAGTTGAGGCTCAAAGATGTTTGTCAGGCTTCACAAAACTACCTTAGGAGTCATCTCATCACTGAGTTGGGGCAAGGCAGCCTGAGTTGGAGAAATGGGGTGATGGCCTCAAAAGACGAGGGGCAACCTTCTCCCCAGCCCAAAGTTCTGAGAACAGCTCACGGCCCCAAGGGCGCTGCCTCAAAGGATCTGGAGTAAAAGATTCACATCTGACAACATTTACATGTCCCAGGACCGGACTCCAATCCTCTGGGAAAGTGTGAAACCCAGATCAAGGGGTAGGGAGAGCGAGCAGAAATGAAGCCAGACTCAAGGCATTTTCTAAAAAGGCTGGCGGGAGCCAGTGCTGGGGAAGCCAACCCCAGATCCCAGCCGCTTCTCTTGGGAAGTCCCTGGGCCCAAACGGCTGTGTGCAGTTAGAGTCTCTGGGATACGTGTCCTCGGGGACAGGGCTTATTTGGGGGGAGACGGAGCAGGATGGATGTAGGAGTAGAGGCACCTAGTGAATTCCCCGAACCCTGCCGAGACGTGAGCAAATTCACAGGGAATGGAAAGGATGCTGCAAATGTCACAGGTCCAAGGATCCCCCCCGCGGAATTGCTCCTCTACTTACCCCCGAAGATCCCCTAAGGGATTCCTTGGGATCAGCGCCTGACCTCTTCAAATAAAGCGGAGTTGGGGGGAGTATGAGGAAGAGGCAGGGACTGAGCTGAGGTGACCCCACACACACACACTTTCTACCCTGAAACGGTGCGCCCCTCTCCAGACAGTCTGGGGACCCGGCTAGAGGCTTTCGATTCAGATTCTTACTCCGCGCACCAGCCGTGACCTTGAGCGAGTCCCTGATTAGCCCCATTTTACAGAAATTGAGAGCACAGAAGAGTCAAGTCAGCTGCGTGAGACTGATTCCGGCGCTTACTCGACGGTTCAAGGCGCCCCACCGGTGCGCCCGTAGCGTAATAGGTGCACGGCGAACCGCAGCCCAAGAGCTACGTGGCTGGTGGGGATCGGAAACCGCCAGGGAAAACCAGAGGCGAGTCCAGCCCCGGCAGCGGGAGAAAGGCGAGGTTCCCATTCTGCGACGGTGCCCTAGCAAGTTCAATTCCCCGCCCCAAAGCCCTCCGCAGAGGAGGACTGGCCTTGCCGGGGACCCTGGCTCAGGACCCACACGGGGTGTGGGGAGACGTGCGAGACACCTCCACACACCCACCCCCGAAGTTGCCGCAACGTAAGAGGGACTGTGGCGCAAAGCCGCGGGAGGGGAGGGGACGGTACTCACACGCGGTAGCCAGGCTGGAGTAGGTCTGTGACCTGGGTCATCGATGGTGGCCAGACTCGGGCCACCGCGCCTCAGGGTGTCTGGGGCACCTGCCGCAGCGCAGCGCGTGTATTAGGAGGCTGCCAGCCGAGAGGCAGGGTGCCGGTGGGTCGGCGCGCGGCTCTGAGCTGCAACGCCGCGGGGCTCGGCCGCCAGAACTGCAGCCGCAGCGGGAGTCCAGGAGCAGCCTGGAGACGAGAGCGCGGCGGCAGTGGCTGCGAGGGAGTCGCCTGTGCCGCAGGCACCCAGGGCCAGCCTGGCCGCAGCCGCCGCTGACACCCTGGCCCAGCTGCCGGCCAATCAGAGGCGCCCGGAGTGGGGGCGCGTGCGGAGGCGGGGCGGGGGCGCAGGCAGGGCGCCGGCGAGAGGGGCGGTGCGCGACGGCGCCTGCGCCGGGGCAGGGGTTGCCTGCCCGCGGGTTCCTCTGGAGCTCCCCCGGCGCGCGGGCGGCACGCGCGGGGAGGGCGGGGCGCCTCGGGAGGAGGCGGGGCTGGGGCTGCGCTAGCCGGGGCCGGAGATCCGCGCCCCCTCCTGGGCTCTCCGTCTCGGCGCAGTGCGCTGTCCCGGCCGCGGCCCCGGAGCCCCCAGGCGAGATCTCAGATCATTCCCAGCTTCGAAGTAAGGCTTTTCCTGTCCCCAGCCCCTGAGTACCCGGGGGCACCCGGCCCTTCCCTGACCGTGTAGTGACAGGTCATCGGACCCTCCGCTCCAAGCTGCGGATCTCAGGGGCCGGACACTCGACCCTCACCAGTGGCGGCGTGGCGCTTCTGCAGATACACTTCTCCCTCCCTTAACAGTCAGTCCCTGGGTTCTTAAAGTCAGTGTGGTGACCCACACCCTGGTCTGGATTCCTTTCATTCTCATGAATTTACTGTGCTAGTGAAGCTCATTCTTTCCAGACACGGACTGGGCTCCCGCTGGGCTGGGGAGCTGTCCCGGGCCACTGCGCGGCCAAATCCGCCAAAGACCCATCGGTGCCGCACCTAGGGGTTAGTGACCCGCGCCGGTGGAAGGACTCCCCAAGACTGAGGCGGGTGAGGGACGCATCCGGGCCCAGGCCAGGAGCACCAGGTCCTGGAGGAGTGGCTGGAAGTTGAAAGGTTCCGCTGCAGGCCAGAGCTTCAAGGAGCCTTTGCATCCATCAGGCACAAGGCCTGGAATCTTCCTAAGACAGCAGACTGCTTCCACTCCAGCTACCGGGCTGTGAAAACACATCGTCAATTTTAGCTGCAGGATGGAAGTCTCTCCATCAGAATGAAACGTTTGTGGAGCTACATTGGTGATTCCTAGAACCCTGAGAATCCTCAGTCAAGACAGTGGACTGAAGCTGTTCTCTGCGTGTAGATTTGCGCGGCAGAAATGGATGGCTCGCCCTTTGTTGATCTGCCCGCCGCAGAAAAAACAAACAAGCAAACAAACAAAACAGCCTCTAAGAAGTGAACTTGGAAGGTAAAGAAGTTGAATTCTCTAAAGATCTGTTTTCCTCTCTGAAAGGGATTTTATTAATATTACCTACAAACTGGTTAAAGTAGAAGGAAGTTTGTGTTTAGTTTCTATTTGATTTATTCAATTTTAATTTTATTTATCTATGCTTGATTAGCATTGGCATGGCACAAGATTCCGAAAGTGTAAGTGGGTACCCAGTTCCCACCCTCGTCTCTCAGCCTCTCAATTCTTCTCCCTGGAGGCAGCCATTACTATCCTGTTCTTGTGTAGTCCCCTGGAGAAAACATGTCTGTCTGATGTTCTTATGTTTACTCTTTGTTATACAAAACGGTAGGTCTGACTTCTGGCCCTTGTGGATTCAGGGCTTCAAGTGAGGTGCATGAATGCAGAAGTGAATGCAGAATGTGAAAGGGTTACTCTCCACAGGTGACCCTACAGTGTTTGCATCATGGCAAGAGTGAGGCTCTGCAGCTGTCTGCAAAACTGACCTAAATATATACAAGTCCTAACATCCCGCCTAAGCAATAAACATTTTAAAAGAAAAACAAATAAATGCAGAAGAGTTCAATGATTCGGGCAAGGTCACACAGAAAGAAAGTACAGATGGAAATCCAGAGACGTTATGAATGAGAAAGAGCCCCAGTTTCCTATTTGTCATCCCTTAGGTCAGAAACAGATGCAACTTTAATTCTTCACCAGAACTATTATTGATTTTCTAGAATCATTCCCCATGAAAGGTTTGGTGTTGGAAGATGCCTTGAGTAACAATGAGCCTGCAAGAAGATGACCTAAAATGCTACCTCCTTGATTACTCCATCCTGAGCTGTCACCCAGCGAAATATTACTGTATTCCGGCAATATCCATCCCTTCTTTTGCCCCTCATGACCCACAGGCTGGGCTTGTTTTGCCATTTGCTGCATGATCCAGACCCCTGTAAAAGCTTTAATGGAGTCTTTCTTTATCAGGAAGAACTCGTTGATTTGTGCACCAAGGAAGTGCATCATGCGTTCCTTTAAAATGTAAATCAGACAGTCCATTTCTTAGCCAGAAGATTGATGAGTTTATACTGAAAGGAAAAAGACATGTCTCAGGAGGATTCTGGGTAGAATTAAAAGAGCATTAATCACAAGACTGGAGTGCCAGTCTGACCTTACCACTTCCTGTGGGTGTGACCTTGGGTAAGTTACTTAGCTTCATTGAACCCTAAGTTCTCTAAATAAAATATACAGTTCAGACCTCTCCATTGTCCTGCCAGGTCATTAATTGATGCAGTGTGTGTGGAATTGCTTTGCACAGAATGAGATTTAATATACATTAGTTACCTAAAAATTATCATTTTAACCTGGAAAAAGTGAGTTTATAAAGACAATTTCTATGCCCTTTTGCAGTATTCTCTGGCATAGAAGTGGTGAAACCTTCACCTACTACTTCCTTATCATCCAAAATATGATATCTGATTTTCTTTTTTAAAAAAATGTACCTCTACCTCTTCCGTGGCACTGAGCGTTTGTCATGTAATGTTAGTTATCTGGATATATCTCCATCCAACACCTGCCACGAGAGTGGAAACGCCTTGAAGCTGGCACTATGTCCTGTCTATGATTCCTATGGGTGCCTAGAACAGTGTCTTTATAAATGGTAGACATGCAAGAATTATTTGTTGAATGAAAAGTAAGGGGATGACAGGAAAAATTGGTAAATGGTATCTTATCAAAAAAATTTTTTTAAACTTTTGTTCTATAAAAAAACTATTAAGAGGATGAAAACACAAAAAATATTCTGGGAAATATATTATCAAATAACACATCTGACAGCGGATTTGTATCCAGAAAAAAAGAACTCTCAACATTCAGTAGTAAAAACCGAACAATCCAATCAGAAAATGGGCAAAAGACTTGGAGAGAAATTTCACTGAAAAGCATACACTGCTGGCAAAGAAGCACATGGGAAGATGCTCAACATCATTAGCCATCAGAGAAATGTAAATTGGAAGTATAACAAGATATTACTGTACATCTAACTGAATGGATAATATAAAAAATAGTGACCACACTAAATGCTGGTGAGGAAACAGAAACTATGTCACTTACTCATTACTGGTGGGAATGTGGAATGGTGAAATCACTCTGGAAAATAAGTTGGCTCTTTCTTTTAAACCTAAAATCAGACCTATCATATAACCCAGCGACTTCACCTTGGGCATTTACTCTACAGAACTGAACACTTACTTTCATATAAAAGCTTGTACAAATCAAACCACACAGGACCAGCCCTCAACAACCCCACCATGAGAGAGCAGGAGACAGAGGACCACAGCACGCATCCATGCCACTCGCTGCATAAGGAAAATATTCATGTTTTTGGAAAATTCAAGGTGGGTGGGAGGCTTCAAAATGGGAATTCTGCATTTTTCTGCTCTTCAGCAGTGATTAACTTTTTGAAAAATGTGAAAGAGACCCTGGCTGGTGTGGCTCAGTGGATTGAGCACTGGCCTGCGAACCAAAGCGTCACCAGTTCAATTCCCAGTCAGGGCATATGCCTGGGTTGCAGGTTGGGTCCCCAGTGGGGGGTGCACAAGAGACAACCACACATTGATGTTTCTCTCCCTCTCTTTTTCTCTCCCTTCCCCTCTCTAAAAATAAATAAATAAAATCTTTTATAAAAAATGAAAAGGAATGTGACCACGTGTGCATCTTGAGTTGCTGAAAGAGATCATACTGGCCTAAATAGAAATAGAAATGCAGAGAAAAGAATTTATTGTTTCTGGTAAACATAGTTTTCTTCTCCAAGCTATCCTTTAGAATAATTAATATTTCATTGTACAGCTCTTTGTTCCCTACTACATACAGGCTTTTTAAAAGCTTTGCTGCTTTCTTGAGTAAAGATGATTCTATCTTTCAAGGACAATATAGAAGTAATAATAGAATCCTGTCATTCACTGATGCGGGTATCCAATAAGGGATCCTGATGCTGGTGAGAGATACTGATATTAACAATATTATTTTACGGAAGTATATGTGCTTACCGACTTACAGAATCTTGATTTGTGACTCTCTCCTCTTTTTCTTTTCTTTGACTGAAAATCAGATCTCCACAATAAAGCCCAGATTTTGTTAATAACCACTACAGCCCATCAGATACAATGCTTCCCTGAATCCAGAACCAGTGGAGATGTGCGGCAGCTGACTCAGCCTGCAGCTGTGCTGAGGATTAATAAAATTAGTGGCAATACCCGGAAACTTAGCCAGAGTCCTGTGTGTAAGTGTGCATCTCCTTCATAACAATCCTCAAACCTCAAGGGAAGGTGTCACTGTCATGCTCTATTTCACTGAGGCTTAGCAATAAGGTTGCTGTTGAAATGGCAAAGTCAGGTATCAGCAAAGACAAGGAAACACATGAACCTGCCTTTTTCCCTCGGTGTCTGATCCTCCCTGCCCTGCTCTGTATTTTCTTAGTTCCATAGCACTTGCCACCTTTTAACACATCATTAGCTTATCCTGCTTAGTCCTTATTGTGTATCTTCCCCTCTAGAAGAAAATGTGCATGAGGGCAGAGATCTCTGTTTTGTTCACTGGTATCTCCTAGCACCTTGGACAGAGCCTAGCACAGAGGATGTGCTGGACAAATATTGGATGAATGAAGATGCCAGAGAAAATGCTCGTCCATCAACATTTACAAGTCAAAGATGTTCAGAGAAGCTTTCACTCCTGCTGAATATTCACACTGATGTTTTGTAATCAGGTGACCTGAATTTTAATATATTTTAAAGTTCCTTTGGAAGGTGATGGATCTCTCTGCTGGTTGCAGTGATATTACCAGTTCCCTGGGGATACTTCTCCCAGCAATCCCCCTCCACCATGACCACCACTACCTATAAGACAGAGCCAATAGACTTATGGCTCCAGGAGACAGAAAAGTGGATCCCACAGGAGGATAGAAACCTAAGGGTGGGGGAGAAAAGGAAGATAATGTGAAAGAAGTTTCTACTCTACAGGAAGAAAAAAAAAGAAGAAGAAGCACCCTCTCTCCCAGGGACACAAGCAAATCATTTAGACTTAATGTGAGAAGCTAAAAAATACTATTCAGTTCTCCCAAGGATCCAGGACTGAATCTTTCTTGGTCCCCTGGGGAGGACGGCGAGAAGACGGAGGCAATATATCATTTGAGGTGGACTCTGAATACAGAAGGGGCAAGAGAGTTGAGGTCCTGAGAGACCCCAAGTATAGTTCACTAAAAGCCACACACAAAACATTTCCAATAAAATTTGATTAGACCATATCCAATCATGCACACAGAGAAAAGACAGAACTATAGGGGATTATGGCCATGCAGCCCACTCCCTCAGGGATGACACATCAGGTATGCCCTATCACCTGGTAACTGGAAGACCTGTGCATTTAGAGGTCTCCTCTGACATTCTGCCCTGCTACATGCAGAGATGGCCAAATATTACAAGAATTCACTCCTCTCATCAACAGGTTAAGGCTGCCTACCCTCCACATCTTCTCAAAGAGCTGTGGCCTCCTCCTGGTCTTAAATGAAGAGGTTTCATCTATCAGACAAGACATCAGAGAAAAGCTACTCCTGAACTTCATTGGAAGGGACCTTATCAGGTACTGTTCACAAATTCAGTAGTGAAACTCTAGGGAGTTAATCCTTGGCTTCACATTTCACAACTAAAGAAGTAGTTCAGAATTCCACATAGTTGACAGACTACTCCAAAAACAGAACTCAAATTTAGGATTCTCAGAGATCCACTAGTAGCAGCTACTCTTTGGAAGTAGACAGCTGACCCAAGATCTTTGGAAACTGCAGATAATTTAGGGTAGTGGATGGTGCTGCCCAGGACATGGGCCTGAGATCCCTGACTAATTCCTGTTTGGTAGGTCATCTGCTGGCTAATAACCATTCCTCTGCTCAATCTCCTCATTGCTGTCTACCCAGAATGGCCCACTTTCTCTTTTCTTTCCTCTTCATTATAGTTCTTAGGCCAGAACATACTCATTCTAACACCATTCATAGATTATCCCAAACAGTAGCCACTGCCCTGAATCTTACTGATTGCTGTATTACCATCCATCATAAGATTATCATGATAAAAAAAAAAAACCTCTGGACAATTTCAGTCTTATCAAACAAGATTATAGGAAATTGCAGCTGATGGCATTTGTGTCTACATAGACAAATGACTTGGAATAAATCAATGAATTTGGTAGTGGCCTTTTCTCCCAGGAAAAGAACAAATTACAATTGGTTCTACCTTTGAATTCAACAACCTTCATGGAGTGATGGGCCAATTACTTGCACCCTGGAAGAATCTAATAGAGATCCAAATAGGTAACTAGGCTAATGGAAGGCCTTTCTTCTGACCTCCCAATTATCAGTAATTCCTTCTCTCCTGAACCTCCATGGGCTCCCCTTGGCTACTCCTTCTTTTGCAGCCAGCTTGGCTGGTCTTGTTTCCCTCAGACTAATACATCCTGTACTTCACAAACAGTATCCCAAGAGTTCCCTGTCCACAGAGACCCTAATTCTGTAAATCACCAGTTTAGGAAGTGCCACCTCCAATGCAAGTTCTCAAACAACCAACCCTTGATTATTCAGGCCGTAATAATCCAAACCAGGAAATTATTCATTGTTTACATGAACGATCAGAGCAGTATTCCCAGCAGTGGAAACCCTACAAGCAAAAAGTACTAGAAGCAACTTATTATTAATATTAACTTTGGCAGAAGTTATGAGCAATACCATCTTCACCACAGAAGAAATACAGACCAATCTCAACTCATTGTCACAAGTAGTGATGGACAATTGTATTCTGTAGATTTTTTTGCCAGCTAGTCAAGGCGGTGTCAGTGCCGTGGCTAACTCTTCCTGCTGTACTTAGATTAATGAAACAAGCAGAATAGAACAAGCAATATATTGCCTTAAGGGAAAACCTACTTGGCTTTTAAAGGTTGATTCTCATGGCCCATTTTTTTATGTGTTTATTTGATTTGGGTTGGACAATCCTGGTTCTGAAGTATCTTATAGGGACTATTAATTATTTTCATTTTTGTCAGTGGTTATAATGCGGGTCTCTTTCATTTTCTCCAGAATCTTAAATCATACTGCATAGTTGCTCTCCTAACAGATAATCACCATGATGATGCAACAATAAAAAGTTCAAGATGATCTTGCAAGACAGTTGATCATGGAGACATCTGAACAACCCCCAAACACTGAAGATCTGGATTTGCAGCCCTCCCTGGCTTGGTCCACCTCTTGCCAGTGAGAGGTTGCCCAAAGGGAGACTGAGAGACCAAATATGCAAGTCAGAAATGGCCAGCCCATAGGTGGCAACAGCATGCTGACTTACAACCTCAGCAGCAGCCAGTGCAGGAAATGAAAACACCACTTTATAGCAATTGGTTCAGAGCAATGAACTCTTTGTTAGTAATTGCAAGATTTTCTCATTTTTATGCCAGCTTCCAACTTAGGACCAACCAAAGAAAGCCAAATATGCTTTCCAAAACCAATCACATAAGATGCCCCACCTCTGCTTACCCTGCATCCAGATTTCCAATACCAATAACCTCTAATCAGAGAATAAAACCTAATGCCTTCTTTATTACTTTGATTATAAAGCTTTCCTGCTACCCCGCCTGGCTTTGACTCTACCAAACGTAAGTGATGGTGGTTTTCTCACTTGCATGGTCTTTATTTCCACAGCCAGTCTGGAACTCTGGAAGGAGACAGTCTCACATGGCTTCCATCTTGCGATCTAGCAGCTGCAGACAAAGAGGAATGAAACTGTGGCAGATTTAAAGTGAGAAAGAACAGGAGTCGGTACCCTGGAACTTCCTTGGCTCTTACACAGGACAGAAGGAATCCACAAATCCCTACATCCGCATTGTGAAAGAATGTTGAAGGTAATGCGAGCTGAGAACAAGCAAGCCTGCAGGGACCACTTTGGGGAGGAATGAAGCAATACTGTTACAGAGGGTGTGAGGCAATTTGCCAAGGCCAAGGACCTGATGTGGGGTTTGACTGAACTTCAAAGGTTCTGCCCAGACATTAAGAGCCAAAGCGGAGTCAGTTTTCAAGGGAAAGACTCCAAGTCCTCACCATGTCCAGAATACTGTATCAGTTAGGTTTTGCTGTGTAACAAACCATCTCAAAATTTAGCCCTGTAAAACAATAAGCATCTATTAGCTCAGCATTCTACGGGTTGGTTAGGTGTCTTTGGAATTGGACGGGCTCCGCTGATCCTGCTGAGCCCATTCAGGAAGCAGGTTAGCTGGACCAGCGATTTACTTTAATGGTTTTCTGTGCTCCGGCTTCTACATGGTGGGTGCTGTCCTCAAAGCTCAAGGTGAATGCCTCCATGAACAGACAAAGCGAAGGGGGCCAAGGCTGTCTAGTGGCTACTGGAGCTTTGCGTTCACAGATCTGCTTTCCTTTCTGAGAGACCCTTCCTTTTCAGATGAGCGCTACCTGGAATGTTCTTTCTCACAGAACAGAAGAGAACTATAGAACAGTTGTCAAGAGCAAGAACCCCAGATTCTAACGTTAACACATCTTAATTTAAAATCTCCATGCTTCGTTTGTCTCATCTGTAAGACAATAAGAGCCCTAACTACCTCATAGGCTGCTGTGAGTAGTAATGAGTTAAAACATGTAAAATCCTTAGAACAGGGTCTGATAATAGATTATACTCTGCAGATGTAGTAATTATTTAGTTTACCTTGGCTCTGGCAGCCCTCAAAAAAAAATACCCTATCAGACTATCATACTTCTTTCAAAATTTATACAAGAGAGGCACATCTTGAGGAGCTAGGGAATCTTTTTTTTTTTCCCAGCTGCAAATATTTTGTCAGCATGACTTTCTACGCGGTACTATCATCGTTAATTGATACATTTTGCATTTTTATTTTTACATTTTACAATTGCCAAAATGACACATTCTTACACTGGGAGCCTGTAAAACATAAAGAAGCATTAAAAGGAGAAATGCACTCAAATTACGGAGACCCTCACTGCTACGTATATAATATATATAATGTATATAATGTATACAATGTATATAATGTATAATATATATATATACACATTACGAAAATGGTGACATAATACGCTTCTAGAAATATTTTCCACTTGGTAAAATATTAGGTATGCTTGCCCATGTCACTGTTTTAATAGCTGCAGGTGATTCCATCCTGTGGATGCATTACAAATTCATTTCCTTATCCCAGAGCGGTGTGCTTACAGGGATGATGTGGTGCATTACCCACCACCAAGCCAGTGTTTTAACAGAAGGAACCCACACAATCGTCATCTGCTGAAAGATTATTAAGCTCCGTCAATTTTTTCCATGAGATGTTTTACTCATGTACCCTGTCCACCTCTTTGCCGTCATTATTTTTGACAGTAGGTGAATTCAAGTCAAGCACTTCCACAAGCCAGCAAGAGAAAATCAAAAGGCTAGAAGGCAGAGCTTATTATGTAAGATTAAAGGAAGTAGCATTCTTTTGTCCATTGTCTGTCCATTCTCTCTGTACTTAACTATGCAAGCATTGATATCTCTTTCGCGTTTGGCTTAGTGTTTTTAAACACAGGAGTGCCCGCTCTGTGTGTCGTCCTGTAACACGTCAGGGCATAAAACGGGCCAAACACACCCCTCCTTCACTTTAAGGAGAAAAGACCTCTGGTGTGCTTCAAGGATAAAATATGGTAGAAAATATCAACAAGTTATCTGCACGTGCAAATACTGAAGCACCCAAAATACAAAATTTGTTCTAAATGGATATTTTTTTCCTGGTGATATTCCATGTTTCAAATTATGTAAGTAGGATAATTAACGAATGAATTGCTCTGGTGTCTGTGCTGATGACAGAATCTGCAAAGTGCTGAACGACCAGGCAGTTAGAAACTTCACAGCAGCAGAATTCTCACATCAGAGGCAACAAGATCCAGAGCGTACTGTTCATTGGGCATCCCGTATTTTTTGCTTTTGGGGAGTTATCACTTCTCAGTCCATTGCATTGCCGCATTTTCTGGGCAGGACCCAGGTATGGTCAGCAAGCCTCCAAGCCTCTGGCCCCAGTGACTGAGCTAGGCTACCGGAGCTAGGTCACTGACACTCAGTTCAGGGTCTTTCCCTCAACAATTGAGAAAGCGGGGCCATTGGTAAAACCAGATTGGACATGAATAGATTAAATGTCAGAGCTGCTTGAAGCCACCTTCCTGAGAGCAAAGGTGCATGCTCCATAAAATAATCACTGACAGTTATTTAGTTTGTGATTTTGTGGGCTGCTGGTCTGAGCTGGACTCAGCTGAGGGTTTGGGTTTTGTTGTTTGTTTGTTTTTTTCTGGTCTTGACTAGATTTTCTCCAGTCAAGGATATATCCTGGATATATCTACTGGATATATCTACGGGCAACCCCTGCGTAGCGGGGCCTGGCTAGTCTATGATGGCCTCACCTGGGATGGTTTGTCTCCATTCCACGTGGTCTCTGACTCTGCAGCAGACTGGCCTTGGCCAATTGGGTGGCAGGGGAGTGGTTCCAAGAAAGTGACTGGGAGCACGCAAGGCCCCCAGGACCAGGCTCTGAACAGGGATGGCCTCACTTTGCCCACATTCTATTAGTCAAAACAAATCTCTGCTGTGGGGGGCTGTCCTGTGCATAGTGGGGCGTTTGGCAGCACACCTGGCCTCCACTCACTCGCTGTCAGAAGCAACACTTTCCCCAGTGTGACAACCAAAATGACTCTCCAAACATTGCCAAATGTCCCTTGGGGTCCAAATTACGCCTGGTTGAGAACATCTGTCTCTGGAATAAGCACTATTATGACTTCTAACAGCATAGATTGATATAGCCTGTTTTGTACTTTATATAAAGAAAGTCATACACTCTACTCACCATCTGTCTTCATCCTACGAACATTACATTGGTGAGAGTCCTCCTATTTTGTGTGTGGTTGTAGACTGTTCACTCTTGCTGTATCGTACTCCATTGTGTGAATATAACACAACTTATTTACCCATTTAACTACTGAAGGACGTCTTGGTAACGGCCAATTTTTGACTAATATGTACAGGTAAACTCATTTATTTATCATAACTTATGTCCCAAACTACATATCCTATCTTATTCCTTAAAAAAATTTTAAGTTAAGGCATCTAAATTTTGGAAATTTTGTTAATCTGGAACAAATTGTATGTTAGGCATGATAAGTGAAATATTTTTTACGGCAGCTTCATAAGAAACTTACAGTGGAGCCACCGATTCTGAGGATGAAGTTGGGATGGGGAAGAGAGGAAGTTCAAGTTTAGCACAACCAACATTTATTGAACACCTATGACTGCGAGGCACCGTTGGCAGGTCTGGAAATGCGAACATGAATAAGACAAGTTCTGTGTCTCTGAGAAGTTTGCCTGTCCATTCCTCCCATTGCTGACTGATGTTTTCTCTCCTGGCTCTGGTATGATGAAATGGTACCCCCTTCTTGGAAGGCTGAAAACAAGGGCAGTGCCAGGAGGAGGGAGCCCGGGGTGGGTACTGAAGCTGTACCTGTTTTAGGTCTTTGTCCAGAAGGATAAAAGTAGGGGGCCTAGAATTCTAGCCCCACTCACCAGGGCTAGAAAACAGGGAAGGATTTAGGGCAGAACCTTAGCTAAAAAATACGTAGGGTACAAGCTGCAGGGGGAACGTGTGCCCTGTCTCCCAGAGACCCCCATGGCCAGGATGACTGGATGGGGCGTGAGGAGAGAGGTGGCAGACGCAGACCCCAGGACATCCAGTAACAGGACTGAAATGCTTCGTGATGCTCCGTGAATCACTTCAAAACTAAGTCTGAAAAGTTCGTTGACATTCACACCACACATCCTGCTAGAAAAGGAGAATGTGAGCCTAGAGAAAGAACAGCTCTACAGGGCTTCTGTTTCTTAAAAATAGGCTAATTTGGTATTAAATAGGCATCCAGCAAGTTGAGCAGCAGCCCTTTTACAAGAAGAGTTTCGTCAGCAGTATTTTGTAAAGCATCTTTGTGTCTTCTCTTTGCTACTCAAATATTTTATTAACTGTCCACAACTTCAGTACGATGAACTCCAAGGCCAATGTAATGGGACTCGCCCTTCCCACTTATTCATCGTTTTCAAACTTCTCAGACTTTCACTCCCCTCCTCAATTTATGTTTGTTCGTTATTACCACACATTCTTCCAACTCAGTACTGTGTAATTGAATTAACCAAACAACCATGTTGTGAGTTTATTTGGGATTAACTTTCAATCAAGTTCACATTATAATGATCAAATTGTAAATACAAAGAAGAATTGCAATCCAATATAGGAAGGTTCCCATATTTTATTATAATTATTACCATGTATCTACAAAACCAGACCTTATTTCCAAGAAAATTTTATAGTGCATTTTAAAAATGATATTTCAACTACCTTTCTGGGCTATTCTTTAAGTACCTTGCCTTGTGCGTTAAAAAAAAAGAAAGAAAGAAAGAAAGCCACAGGCAAAGCAAAACAAAACAAACCAAAACTCACCCAACTAGCATGTGTAACACCTAGTGTGTTTTAAAGGTCCTGTTATTGTGCAGGCAGGATGAGGCCCTGAAAACCACTCCCCACCCCCCACCCCCAGTCAGTTAGCCAATTAGAGAACAATGGGCCATTGAGTGGCTGAAAAGCAGAGCCTTAACATTTAAAAGTCAGCCTTTTATGTTTGCCTCGTTCAGTGGGGAAATCCTGGAAAAAACACATTTTTCACGGAATTTAACTATCACATGCTAAAATAACAAGACTTCCCATTGAACTACTTGTGCCTTTCCTTTAATCCAGCTCAAAAAATGTTCACTGCAAAGGATTTAATGGGTTATCACATGACAGCCAAAGCGTTTTTCTCTTCAAAATTTGTGCTTACTTATTTGTGTGTCCCAATATTGTAAATTATTGTTTAAATGAGTATGCTCATTATTTAAAGGAAACTGCATTGTTTTGTGAAGCAAAACGTGTATATATGTTCTTTAAAACATTATCTAGCCCTGGCTGGTGTGGCTCAGTGGATTGAGCACTGGCCTGCAAACCAAAGGGTTGCTGGTTCAGTTCCCAGTCAGGGCACATGCCTGGGTTGTGGGCCAGATCCCCAGTGGGGAGTATGTGATAGGCAACTACACACTGATGTCTCTCTCCTCTCTTTCTCCCTCCCTTTCCTTCTCTCTAAAAATACTACACATCTATAGGTGTGTGTGTATGTGTGTGTGTGTGTGTGTGTACTCACACCTAGCAGTACATACCTACCTATCTAGTATTTATCTAGATAGATAGATAGATATATAGATATATCTATACTTGTGTACATCATGTATAACATATGTATACACATACATATAGAACACACATATACATACATATGTACATACATACATACAGTGCAAAGTAATGGTTAAGACCATGTACTCTACAACCAGTCTGCTTAGGTTTAAATTCCAGATCCATATAGTAACAAAGTCAAGTTTCTTAAACCTTGAATGCCTCAGATTCCTCACCCTAAAACAGGAATAATATTTGTGTTTATCTCATAAGGTTGTTATAATAACCACATGCGTGACTATATGCACAGCTCTACACAGAGCTTAGAAGGACATCTAGTGCACAGTACACACTACGTAAACATCTGCCTGTAATTAATGTGCATGTGTTTGTGTATATAGTACAAGTGGAAATAATTACCCTCTCCTCTATTTCACACATCTGGATTTTTTTTTTGTATACAAGTTTTTCTTTATGTGGGGATATATGTATATACTTAAAGATGGTTATAAAATTAACTCAACTTCTACTAAATCTCTTTCTATTCACCGTACTTCTCCAGGCTAAAGAAACCTAACTTTTGACTTTTGCCCCATATATTTTATATTTCAAACTCCTCCATCTTCTCATTCATTCTCTCCTTGGATTTTCCTAAGGTTTCCACACCTCTAGAGCTGTCACACCCCGAAGCGTCCAGGTATTCTGACTGGGACGTGACAGTGCAGCTGTGAAGCTCTCCGCAGGGCTGTGAGTTTTTCAAGGGCTGACCCTGGCTCCAGTCCCCACGTCACCCCCCACCCCATGCCTCGGATTTGGCTTTGTCCAGAAGGAGCCCTCTTTCAGTGTTACCCAAGGATTACAGACCTGTGGTTGGCTCCCCTGGCTGCCAATTAAAATTACCAGGGGAGCTTTTAAGAAATACCAACTCCTACACTCCCATAAAGCAATTAGAATCTCTGGAGGGTGTGGCTGTATGCTGCTATTTCTTAGAAGCTCATGTGTGACTCTTAAATGCAGTCAGCGTGGGTCAATGACAGTGCCGTTATAGAAAGGACATCACCGTTCAACATTGAAGAGCATCATCTGGTCCAAAGCCCCACTCCAAATGTTCCTATCTGCACTCCGCTGCAGAGAAGGGTCAGCACGGTGCCTTCTCATTGAATGTGGGCAGCAACATTGTCCCACCTCCGTCCCAAAGAAGCTCAGTGGACAGCTTCTTGAAGCCATGCTCCTTGCCTTGTCACCAAATGCCTCCAGAAAAAAAAAATCTGCACAGTGAGGCCAGAAATTGTATTTTGGAGCAATTGCTCTCTTTTTAGAGCAGCCTTTCTTCCCTTGTCACATGTATGTTCAAGTGCATGACACTGTCCTGCTGTGACACCCAGGTGAGGCTCAGTTCCCAGTGGTAATTCTATCTAGGAAAGCATTTAAAAATGCGAGTTAGTGATAGTCACATAATCATAGGGACAATTTGGGTTGTCATTAAACAAAGTTAATGATCTGCAATACTTCAGTGACTGTTCATTTATTCAATATGTATCTATTGAACGTCTACTCTCTCCAGGCAGTAGTCTAGGTGCTGGGCGTACAATATTGTTTTTTAAAAAGACAAACTTCTGGCTATCTGTGGAAATTACATTTTAGTGAGCTGACACAAACAGACAAACACATGTATGTTTCTGTGAGGTGGGGAGGTCACTGCTAAATGTCCTGGAGAAGAGAAAAGGAGGCCGTGAGATAGAGCTTTGTTCAATAGAGTAGGCGGAGCACACCTCCCTGAGGAGGTGGTATTTGAGTAGAAAGAGATCTAAAGGACAAGTGAGAAGGCAAGTCTCCTGGGCATCTGGGGGAAGACTGGCCTGAGCAACTGCAAAGACCCTGGGGAGGGAGCCCACTGTGTGGTTCTGAGAACATCAAGAGGACCGAAGTGGCCGGGGTGGGAAGGAATGGGGATGGTGGTGGGAGTTAAAATCAGATTGATAGCAAGGAGCCCAGAGCGTACAGGGTCTGTGGACTTAATTGTAATGCAATGGGACCACTGGAGGGGTTTCGACCAGGGGTTACTCAGCTCGACCCTGTGAAAATATTGATGCTCAGGCTACTGTGTCAGGTACATTCGGTAGTGGAGGGATGTCCTTGGAATCAGGTGACCTGTCAGGTGGCGATGACTGCAGTCCAAGTGAGCTGGCAGTGGCCTGGTCAGAGCTGGAGCAGAGGAGTAGAGAGATGGGACAATATTTGGATGTGTTTTGGAAGCAGAGTGATTGGGAATTGCCGATGGAGTGCAAGTGGGAGTAAGAGAAAGACAGGTTCATGGGGATAGGGATGTCATTCACTGACACAGAGGACCCTGGGAAAAGAGGGTTTTCTGCTCAGCCTTTGGGTGATAAGTGGATTCAAGGGAGAGAAGAGAAGTCAGCACTGGATCTGCATATTAGCTCCACTTTATCTTTCAATAATGTTGCCATTGAGTGCCTTTGTCTGATGACACAAACTATAATGAGATTATTTTCTAAGCGCTAATCCTTTCAGAGATCTGGGACAACCCACTGCTGCTAATACAACTCCTGCAGATCCACCCCACGGTGCCTGTGCTAGTATCAGGCAGATGTAGTTTAAAGCACTCCCATTTGTACAAGAGACTTGCTAGTTCCACTTCTCTTTGGACAGACTACGGCAGTCATTCTCAGCTCTCCTAGCAGCTGTAGCACCAACAGACAGTTCCATATCCTGGCACATCGGAGTTAGGATGAAGGCAGCATGGAGCAGTTGTGTGTCTTGTCATCTTCACCCAAGGAGGCTATGGGCATGGAGACCTAATAAAACACGGACAGTTCTTGGTCCAGCAGATCACTTACACCCCGATGCAAACAGAGGTGACTTTGTTAGGTACCAGGCTTGAAACCCGAGAGTTCTGTGGGAGACAGAGGAGTGGAAGGACCTGTGTGCCTTTTGCAACTCACCCTTCCTGGAATCTTCCCTTTGGACTCCCAGGGCAGACCTCATGTGCCAACTGCACTGAGGCTTCCTGCAGCCTCAGCACGCGAAGACTTCCCTCAAGCCTCTGTCCCAATGTCCCGTCCACTCACAGAGCCTCCCTGATCCGATTTCTGCTAAGGCTGGCCAAACGAGACAACACTCTGAGCCTCCACAACACTTGGGACCAAACTCTCAGAGCTTCCTCTGTGCATGGTCATTCCCGGTGCACTAGCAGCTGTGTGTGTGTGAGGGAATGGCCTTCTGCTGCTGGGTAACTTTTCTTCCATTGGATTCATTATGTCTTCAAGATGTTGTCAGATTGCTCTGATGACCTGAAACTGTGGATGAAGAGATCCGAGGTGTCTAGTAGGGAATCATGACAGTGTCAGGTTGTCAGCAGGTGAGCCATGAGGACCAAGAACTAGAAGTGAAGTTCCCAGGCAAGCCTTCTGAGTCACTCTAGTCCTTCGGTGCTAGAATGGTAATGTCTCAGCCTGCATTAGCTGAAAGACCCCACAATTGATGCCCTCCCTTGGCTCATCGCCCTGTGTTTTCTGTTAGAATTTAGTAGATTTCCAAGTAACTTTTTCCTGATTATAAATGTAATACACGCTGGCTTGTCTGGCACCATCCCTGTTGACACCTGTGGTCCTGGTTTTAATTATTATTAATTAAAATAATATGTAATACTTAATTATTAATAGCACTGTCTTCCACTCTCAGAAGAACTCCTGTTTGAATGATAACTTACATTGCCACCCTCCTGATTATACAGCATTTGGATGATGTCTCGCAAATACACACAAGGGTGCTCTACAGAGCATTGTACATGAATTGGCATTGTATAAATACATCTTATTACTCCCTCAGGATAAATGCCAGGAAGTAGAATTTCTGAGTATAGTGTCTCATTTTATTATTTCTCTTACACAAAAGTAACATATTATACAGGGTACAGCAAAAGTTGGTTTATAGTTGCTCATGTGGAAAAATAATCCAATAATTAATAAGTAATAACACAGAGCAAACTCTGTTTCACGTACTCGCACCGTAAACTGACTTTTGACCCACCGTGCGGGTACGCTGCTTGATTTGCTTTATTCACCATAACAATATTCTATCACTGTTAATAATCCGCATTATAAAATACAAAAGCATGAGCTCAGAAGTTAAGGAGGTTTTCTAGGCTCACAAAGCCAACAGGTGGAGCAACGAGGACCCTGATACTTTCTATTTTTCTTATACTCTTCTCTGTTTTGTTTATAATTGGTCTGTAATTCTCAATTTTGGAGTTAATAGGCACAAAGAATGCTGACATTTTTTACCTTCTGGAAAAATGACTGCTTCCCAGTAAGCAATCCCAGCTTTGTTCGCATAGGTTGGTGATGTGTTTGATGAGCATTTGGAATGGCTGTAATGTTTCCTGTTGTGGCAGTTTACTTTCAAAGATTTTTTTTTTTGAGAGTTGAAATACTCAGCAAGATTATTTGCTTATTTACCATCCCACATGCCTTCTGTTTATTCCTACTTTAGGCTGCCCAGCTGGGATGCATATTGCCTGCAGAATCTTTACAGTTTAATGTATTAGAGGGTTGGCATTACCACCAAAATCACAGCAACTTCAGCCATTATATGGTTTTCTTCTAACACTTAGAAAAAAGTATATTTTGGCTCTATTTATAGAAAGGACACATGTATCAACACTATATTTTACTATATATGAGGGGGCACCCTCCAAAAAATCAGAATTATCTTCTGGAGGCTGGGCCCCTTATTAGTACAGGCTTCCCCCGGTAGGTGAGTGTTCTAGGAACCCATCTGCATCAGTGTACCAGCTGGCATTGTTGTGAGAGGCTGCGTTTGGCTTCAGTGAATGTTTTTTGAAGACTGAACACATTTGCCCATTTCATGACCAGTGATTTATGAGTGTACCTGCCCACACTGTGCTGAGGGTTTGGCAGTTGTGACCAAAAACAGCATGACTCCTATGCCCCACCCTCCCTATTCTCCCATTCTCACCCGAGCGACTTTTTTTTTTTTGTCTCCCTGAATGAAAACAATCCTCAAAGGGAAATGTTTTGCCAATGTGGAAGAAGTGAAGCAAAAAATGGCAGGAGCTCTAAAAGACATTGAAATTGATGAGTTCAAAAACTGTTTTGAGCAGTGGAAAAAACGTCTCAATAGGTGTATTGCATCAAATGGAGAGTACTTTGAAAGTGACTGAAGTTTAAACATGTAAGAATAAGTACACAATTGTTTATAAATAAATTCTGGTTTTGGGGGGCCCCACTCATATATATAATTTCTTATATTATCATATGTATGATATATATGCGTATGTGTATACATCACACTTCTTCTGTTATCCATTTATCTATTGATGGGCACTTAGATTATTTTCATGTCTTTATCCTGAAATTTGCCCTTGGTCTGTTGGGAACCACTCTTAGAAATTTCTAAGATATTATGCTCTCCCCATCAGTGGCCTGCAGCCAATCACTGACCAATGCAGGGTACAAAAGGAAGGAACACTGTGATGTGACTCCTGCTCCAGAACTGCCCGTGGGATCAGGCTGAGGCCAGATGTCAGCTGAACTTACTCTCTTAGCCTAGGTTCTCTCCCTCTGCTGCCTCATTTCCTTACTCTCAGGGGAAGTGGAAGCACTCCTTCAATCATTTGCACAACAATGCATTTCAGGCTCTGTTTTTTGTTTTCTTTCAGCTTGTTAGTTGAATGGCTACCAGAAAAACCATGATCAGGGAGAAGACGGAATGGAGAGAGCAGAGTCAGGGAACAACCTTATCACAGCAAGTCTTAGCTCCATCCCCCTTTTGTAAATGAAGGCACCATCACTTCAAGGAGAAAGCCCGAAGGGAAGGAGAGCACATAAGTGGAAGGCTGGCCTCCTCCAAGAGCCTCGAAGCTCTTAGCCTATGTTAGAAGTTCAGTGGGAAATTAAAATTAAAAGTGCAATCACTTGGGTTCTGAAGGTCTTGAAATTCACCTCCGTGGCCATAAAAAAATGCTGAATGAAGCAAATTTGTAATCAGTTTGCTTATGGCACTTTTTGGCTTTAGCTTCTGACATTTACAAAGGATCTAAATCCACCTGGGAGACCATCCCTGAATTCCACATAAGCTGAAGCCCTCTGGCATTGGGGCACCTGAGGCTTGGAACCATAATCACCTGGAACAAGAGCTGTGCTTTCTATGGGACATCCTAGCTGCATAGGCAGGCAGCAGAGAGAGCTGAGTCCATTTAAGAGAACATTTATCCAGATGAGTTTTCCTTTAGTCTTTAAGCACAAGCCCCTGAGGTGGCACCTGGAAGATGTACTGGATGAAGTGTTTTTGTACGTATTAGCCATCCTTCATTAAGAAGAGTGGAGCAATTAATGCTATCTTGATTAATGAAACAAAATTAGCTTGTCATTTCTAATGCTTCTTCCTTCTTGCTAGCAGGCAAGAATTTGGAACTGACTTAGTGAAGCCCACAAACAACCTTTTAAGCAGTGTTGGAATTCAGCTGTAGCTGCTTTTTAGTGAAGCACTTGGCAAAGTCAAGCCTGGTCATCTTCTCTACGAGATGAGGCAAACAGCATAGATTTTTAAGGGCATGGATCACAGACCTGGCTTGAGTTCTGGCTTGGTTATCACCAAACCTCAGTTGATTAATATGTGACATGGGAATTACTATAATACCATCCTCAAAATTGTCCTAAACACATGGTTCTCAAAGTGAGGGCCCCAGGCCAGCAGCATCAGTGTCACTTGGGGACTTGTTAGAAACACAAAATTGTGGTCCCCAGCCCAGATCTACAGAATCACAAATTCTGAAGGTAAGGCCCAGAAACTGTTTATGGGCCTCCAGGGCATTCTGCTACATGCTCAAGTCCAGGAACCACTACTCTTCACCCCGGCTGTTCATTATGTACTCCAGGTGAGTTTTTAAAATATATTTATGTTCTGTTCCAATCCAAGAGAATCTAATACCATTGATCTAGGGGAGACCACCAGGAGTGCATATGTTTAAAAGCTTCCCAAGTAAGATGGAGGTGTAGATAGATACACTACGCCTCCTCATACAACCAAAAGAAGGACAACAAGTTTAAAAACAAAAAACAACCAGAACTTACAGAAAATTGAACTGTATGGAAGTCCGACAACCAAGGAGTTAAAGAAGAAACATTCATCTAGACCAGTAGGAGGGGCAGAGAGGGGCAGCCAGGTGGAGAGGACTCACGGCAAGGTGGCGGCTGCCAGACCAGGAGAGGCATGGCTGGCTGAGCAGGTGGTCCCACATTTGTGTGCAGATAAACCAGGAGGAACAACTTGGGAGCAACACAGACTGCACAACCCAGGGTTTCAGTGCAGGGAAATAAAGCCTCAAAACCTCTGACTGAAAAAACCTGTGGAGGTTGCGGCAGCAGAGAAACTCCCAGCCTCACAGGAGAGTTCATTAGAGAGAACCACAGGGTACTAGAATGTACACAAACCCACCCACCCAGGAATCAGCACTCTAAGGGCCCAATTTGCTTGTGGGTTGCAGCAGAAGTGACTAAAAGCCAGGGCAGACCTAAACAATTGGCATTGTTCCCACTCAGACTTCTCTTCCACATACAGCACCACAATGTAGCAACATGGATTGCCCCGCCCTGGCGAATACCTAAGGCTCCGCCCCTTACTACATAACAAGTGTGCTGAGACAAAAAAAAAAAAAAAAAAAAAAAAAAAAAAAAAAAAAAAAAAAAAAAAAAAAAAAAAAAAAAAAAAAAAAAAAAAAAAAAAAAAAAAAAAAAAAAAAAAAAAAAAAAAAAAAAAAAAAAAGCCCAAATGAAAGAACAGATCAAAGCTCCAGAAAAAATACAACTAAGCGTTGAAGGGATAGCCAACCTATCAGATGCACAGTTCAAAACACTGGTAATCAGGATGCTCACAAAATTGGTTGAGTATGGTCACAAAATAGAGGAAAAAGTGAAGGCTATGCAAAGTGAAATAAAGGAAAATGTACAGGAAACCAACAGTGAAGGGAAACAAACTGGGACTCAAATCAATGGTTTGGACCAGAAGGAAGAAAGAGACATTCAACCAGATGAGGATGAAGAAACAAGAATCCCAAAAAATAAGGAGAGGCTTAGGAACCTCTGGGACAACTTTAAACATTCCAACATCCGAATCATAGGGATGCCAGAAAGAGAAGAGGAAGACCAAGAAATTGAAAACTTATTTGAACAAATAATGAAGGAGAACTTCCCCAATCTGGCAAAGGAAATAGATTTCCAGGAAGTTCAGGAAGCTCAGAGAATCCCAAAGAAGTTGGACCCAAAGAAGCACACACCAAGGCACATCATAATTATATTACCCAAGGTTAAAGATAAGGAGAGAATCTTAAAAGCAGCAAGAGAAAAAAAGACAGTTACCTACAAAGGAGTTCCCAAAAGACTACCAGCTGATTTCTCAAAAAAAAAAAAACCTTGCAGGCAAGAAGGAGCTGGAAAGAAATATTTCAAGTCATGAAAGGCAAGAACCTACATCCAAGATGACTCTATCCAGCAAAGCTATCATTTAGAATGGAAGGTCAGATAAAGTCCTTCCCAGATAAGATCAGGTTAAAGGAGTTCATCATTACCAAGCCCTTATTATATGAAATGTTAGAGACTTATCTCAGAAAAAGAAGATCAAAAATATGAACAGTAAAATGACAATAAACTCACAACTATCAACCACCAAACCTAAAAAAAACAAAAAACAAAAAAAAAAAAAAACTAAGCGAACAACTAAAACAGGAACAGAATCACAGAAATGGAGATCATGTGGAGGGCTGTCAGCAGGGAATGGGAAGGGAGTAATGTAGGAAAAGGTACAAGGAATAAGTAGCATAAATGTTAGGTACAAAATAGACAGGGGGAGGTTAAGAATAGTATAGGAAATGTATAAGCCAAAGAACTTATATGTACGACCCATGGACATGAACTAAGCGGGGGTGAGAAATACAGGTGGCAGAGGGTGTGCAGGGCGGAGGGGAATAAAGTGGGGGAAACGGGACAACTGTAATAGCACAATCAATAAAATGTATTTAAAAAATAAAAATAAAAAATATAAGAGCTTCCCAAGTAATTCTAATGTACAAGAATGTTGTTCTGAAGATTAAGTGGCATGCACAGTATATAGCATATAGTAATTTCTCAAATATTACTTATTACTTAGTTACTATTACTAATGTGAAGGAATGGGTAGTGAGTGACACTTGTGTACCTGCACTTATTGGGTCCTCCTACCTCTGGTGGGAGCTGTACCAAACCCAGCTGCCTGCCAAGTATAATGCTTGTGTGGGGTTGCAAAGTTGAACAAGTCTTGGAGTAAGTCAGACTGAGTTTGAATCTGATTTTTGCCACTGACTAGCTAAGTCATCTTAGAAAAGTCACAAACTCTCTGAGCTTTAAGGACATCATCTCAAAATAAAGATGACACCATTTCATGGGCTGGGCAATAGGAAGCACTCTAACCCATCTCTCCATTCTTTCTCCCTCTCTTCTTTCCTCTTCTTTCACTCCCTTTTCCTTGAGTTCCATGACAAGTGGATCTCCAGTCATAGGTGTATTTCATTCTTAGTTAGGTCCTTTCCCTGGATTGCTTTATGTATCCTTGTGTTCTAGAGTAACCCTGGGCCACAGAGGAACTCCAGGACCCTTGGCTCTTCTCTGTTAGAGGACTCACCTGAACCAGCCCTGGGGAGCCAGAGTAAACTGTCAGTGCCCTGGAACCCTACCCTGTCCCAACTCATCCCTTTACCATGAAAGACCAAAGAAACTTCCTACAGGAGAGAAATATGCAGCGATATTTCCATAATCTTTTTCTTCTTCCTACCAAAGGCCAACTCACAATATGGAGAATGGAATTAAGGGGCAATTTCTCTATGGTGTTCTCTTATGTCCATGAATATAAGGTTGAACCAGGCCCTCTTGTAGATCAAAAGGATGCGGGATCAGTTTTCCCAATAAACTGAAATCCACACCCAAAGGGTGCTGCTGATCAAATTTCACCTTGTGAAGTTTCTGGTAACAATCTGCTAGCCTTTTCCTCTGTTTGGTCCAATGTTACCAATAGAAGAAAGAGGAAAAGGAGGAATGACTTCAAGTCTGAAGATGATGTAAGGCCAGAAAAATCGGAAATAAATAAACTGAGCAAACAGATGTAACATGTTCCAGATGGCTCTAAACTGACCAGGGGAATATGAGTAGAGAAGATTCTAGTTTGCAAGACTTGAATGTCAACCACTTCCTGGGACTCGAGGCAAAACACAGGACAGATCCTTTTCAATTTTTTTATGTGCTTCTTTTCTGAGGTTTGGTTTTTGTATGCATATTGGGTTTTAGGCACAAAACCTGGTGTTGCAGAAGGTAACAGATGCCATCAATGCCTCTCTGCACATTTCCTTGGGCCTTAGCGTTTTAGTGCACACTGGCCAATGCCCAGCTGCCAGCATCTGCATCTGTGGCAGCTGGGGTCTTCTGCCTGTGTGCCGAGCAGGTCAGAAGTGTACGTCAAGAATTAACATAATACCCTTCCTTCCCAAAAGTCACCAACCCCAGCTGGAATAACTTGGTGCATTCTATACTGGTTTCCAGAGTTCTGCAGTAGAATTGAGCTCCAGCTGCCCATGCAGCCACCAGCTTGATAACAAACCCTTTACTGGCTGTTTGCCCTGCCCTGCCTCACTCCCCCATGCTTCTCTCAGTCTCCACGCATTGCCTGTTAAGTGAACAACTTGCCTCAAATCCTTGTGTCTGGGTCTGCTTCTGCCCAAGATTGCACTGCGGTCACCACTTTCAGTCAAGATGCACTGGGCCCTGCTCTGCTGAACTATCACCATGGTTTAAATCCTAAACCTGAGGCTGCTCATGGGAAAGCCTTACTCTTTCAACTTACAAAGAGTTAATTTTCTTCTAATCTACAGTCTTCCAATGTAGACAAAACAAATTGAGCTCTGGGAACAGGCATAGTAGAGATAAATTGATTAGTGCCCATTGAATTAGGAAGGAAGTTGACTGCCTGCCTTGCTTGTCTCAGCCTCTGTCCTGGGCAATGATTCATGCTCTATGCTTCCTCCCTTGGGATGGATGTGGTAACCACAGTGGCTTAGATAGCAGTGCCTTCTGAAATTCTAGTTCCGGGGAAGGCTAAGCAATAGAGAGATATCATCAATGTACAATTGCTAAAATAACATTGAGTGTTATGGAATAAGGGATTGAGTTTATTATAGAACTTGGACACTTTCCAGTCAGAAGAGGAGTTGGGGAAGCGAAGTTCTGGAAAAGGAACCATGAGGTCAGCAAATAAGCCCTAATTAGACTTCATGAAGCATAAGTCAGGTGTACAAGTCAGAGCTTGCAGGCAACTCGGAGAAGCCAAGCACATCCAGTTACCCAAGCAGAAATGCAGGGAGAGGAAGCTGTTGTCTTTGTGAGGTTGCTGCCCTACATGTCCATGGTCACATTTCTGGTGGTGAGCTGGGCTTGCTGTGGCTCAGCAGGATCAACTGGTGGGAAGAACTGGACAAGGAGTAGAGAAGAACAAGATGAAGTTGGCCATACATCTGTCCATCACTCTATCAGACCCTGAAGTCCTTCTGAGAGGGACGGCCTGTGTTTCACATCTACCTCCCAGATTTTATGCAGGTTTTTCTTTGACCAGCCCTATCTGGAGCCACTCCAGGATAAGGCATCTGGGAAACCCAGTTCCAGCTTACGAAGTTGACAATAGTCATGTCTCAGGCAGAATTGGTCATGCCACGCAACCCACCCCAGACTCTGACCAAGGCTCAGGCTGACTTTGTTTTTGTTTTTGTTTGTTTGTTTTTATATATTCTCTAATATCCCCAAACATGGAGAACCATTTATTACTGGTTTACTCCAAATGCTATGTTATTCTAAGATGACTTCACTAGAACAGTGATTCTCAACTGGTGATTATGCAATGTCTGGAGACATTTTTGGATGTCATGACTAGAGGGTAATTAGAAGTCAGGGATGCTGCTAATCAAGGGATGCTTCTACAAGGCACAGGACAGGCCCCCACAATAAAGAATTATGCCACCCAAAGTGTCAATAGGGCCACTATTGAGAACCCACTTCTAATTTAGGCAGTTCCTTTACTTTGCTTAATTAAGCATATTTAGAAATACTAAGAGAACAAGAAAGCATGTATAGATAGCCATTTTTACCCAAAGCATTCCAATCTAAACTTTAGTAATAATCTCAAGATGCTCACTTTGTCTTTTCCTAGCTAGATATAATAAAGACATCATTCTTCCATTCATCTTCCCTAAGACATCTTCCCTAAAGCCGCCCCTGGCACCCCTGACCAACCCACATCTCCATTTGTCACTCTCATGGTACCCTGAATATTTCCCTTTTATTGTTCATCACAAAAACAACCAAACACTTACTAGTTTAACTATTGTTTTCTCTCTGTCTTCTCCATTAAAACGTTAACATTATTTCACACAGTCCTCCCAACAGTCCCATGAGGAACACAATCTTAACCCATTTTACAGATGAGGAAACTGAGATTTAGAAAGGTTGAATGCTTTGTCTAAGATCACCCAGCTACCATGTGGAGGAATCTAATATTTGCTATGCCAAACAGTCCCGAGATGATAAGATATTCCTAACACAGAAAACAAGATGGGATATGTGCTTTTTAAGCATTTTCCCTTAAGTATTTAAATGATAGCTTTGCTAAAATCCCTCCTGCCTGCAGGTCTGTGGATAGAAGAAGACCCAGTTCCCTTAATCATCAGCCAGCATCTCTAAAGCTCTTCTCTAAATAGCTGTTAGTAAGAAAAATGCAAATGAGAACATCTAATTGCAAACTGCGCCAGCCCCACTTTGAGACCTTCTGCAGTGACTGAGCCAAACTTCCTCCCAAGCAAACAGATGCACTGGCTCCTCTGTTCTGAGCTTGGCTGTTCTCTTGGCAGATAACCAAACCTGTGGTGGAATGATATTGCCATGCCCAGTTCAGAGCATCTGAAGATTGTGGTCTCTGCTAGAACCCACCCATGGAAGACACAGCTGGGAACAGGAGCCCCTCTGGGTCTGCTGAGAGTGCAGTACTGAGGGCCTTGGCTTCATTTTTTTAATTATAAACAAGTATACTCCCATGTTTAAGGGTAATCAGTAAAAAATAACATAAATAGGTATCAAGACATGTGTGTTTAATATACACATACAGTCATATGCATACCTAAGGATGTATGGCTATACAGCATGTATGTGAGTAGAGAGGTCAGGCCCTCCAAAAATGAAAATATACTACCTGGAAGATAATCTTTATTTTGAAGTTGACCCAGTTACAATCCAATAATGTCTGGTGTCTTGGTGTTCATGTGGGACTTTCCTATATGAAGTTAAACCAAATGAAATTGACATTTTTATAAGTAAAATATGTGGATAATATGAATTGACCTAATATGTAATCAACAAGTGTCTAATTAGAGTGGAGTTAAGAAGCAAAAATCCTTCTCCAGGTATCCCAGCAAGTGAAGGACCAACCTCAGAAGAAATGGGGAAACTGGCAGATTACAGAGGCAGGATCTCATGAATAAAGGAAGAGAACAGTACCCCACAACTACAAATGGGGCAAAAATATAAAATAAAATGCTATTTTGTCAGAAAAGCTGGGCTGAGAACAGGGCAAGCAGGAAGTGTAGGTAGCTGTTTTGTTTCTAAGCTCCTGACCTAGGCCTCTTGGACAGAACCTAGTTTGAGCTTTCTTAAATTACAGCTGGAAGAAAGCATGCATTCTGCAAGGAGCAGCATCAGACGAAGGGGCTACTTGCAGAGACAGGTCAAAGAAAAGTGGATTTCACAGGACTGGGCCTATCCATGGAGCTTGTGGAACAGTGACCCTCAGGGTATAGGCTGAAGGCAGAAGAAATGTCAGATGAGGATGGGAAAAGGTCTACAAGGAAAGGTGAGGCAGATGCTGAATTCTTTTAGTAATTGGGTGGTGATGCTGTGGCTGAAGAGGGCCTGAATGAGAAGGGAGGGTGGAGTGACTTCTGGACTGTGAAATGTCCAGAAGAGCCAGGACAAACTCTCCTCTTCTGTGGATATCTCAGAAATTGCATAAGATGATCAGCCTGGCCTCTTGTTTCAGTCTTGCTTTCAACTAGTTATGTTCCTTGGCAGATTGTTCAAGTTCTCTGAGCCTCAGTTCCTTGATCTGTAAAATGGGAGTGCAGTTCACTTCCTGAGTCAAGATTGCCTATCACAGGACTGATTGCTTGACAGAAAGTGGTTCACTGGGGCAAAGAAAGTGACATTCCAGAGCATTTTCATTTCTCCCACCTAAGGACAGAATTTTAGGGCATAATTCTGGAAAACTGAGCCCTAGCACCCAGGGTCAACTTCTTAGTACCCTGGTAAGTGTGAGGTTTGGTGCTGATAAGGGGTTCTGATTGCCATTGCATTCACTGGGATTGCCTTTGTTCATTTCTGGCTGTCATGGAGCACAGGCCCATGTCTTAAGGAACATGTTTAGTATGTTCTCTCTCTTTTTAAAAGACATCTGCATGACCATGAATGAAAGTAGAAGTTCCCTTTTCAGAAATCAGAGGAAAGGAGCCCTAAATAGCAGCCCCCTTCCTCAGGGGAGAGCTGTTGCAGCTCTCCTTTGGAATTGAGAGCCACCTTCACAATGAATCCTGTGGGTACTGTCCGTGGTGCTGAAAGTCTATTATAGAGGCATTTATGTAACCTTGGACTTATGTGTACTAACAAATTAAAGCCTAAAGCGATAGATGGGAAAACTAAATGAGCTCTTATGTATACAAAATCCCCTCTTGTCTTAGGAACTACATTGATCCTAAATTTTCAGAATATTTAAACATTGGATAGAGTTATCTATGCTCATAATTTTCCAAGTCATGAAAGTACAAATTTAATGCAGAAAGCTTGGGAAAAACAAAGAAAAATGCAGCACCTGGCCCACCATCCAAAGTTAACCGTTATTAAATTTTTGATATCTAAATTTCTGTTCTTTCGTAAATTCATTCCACAAATATTTATTGCCAGGCACTGTGCTGTGTGCTAAGGAGAAGAAAATAATATTAAGGGTTCCATTTCTCTTTTTCTGCCTGTTTCACACTACTCTTTCCTATGTGAGTTTGTAATGGAATAAGGGGAAACATGGCATTATGAAAGAGATGGGTGTTGGTCTCATTCCAGCCTCACAGATTAGTTGCGGGGACTATGATGAATAAATGTAAAGAACCTGGCACCAAACCTCACACTTGGCAGGTGCTCAATCAACAATAGCTATTGTTACTTTTCATTACTGCTATTTTTATGTAAGGATTCTTATTACCAATTGCAGCTAATTTTAGTTGCACTTCTACAATTGTTCCCAATGCCTTTTCAACTATTAATCTCCATCGTTGCTCTTCCTAAGGAGGATTGTGTGTCCTTCAACACTGTCTTCAAAGTTCTTGCTGCCAGCTATTCAGTGGCCCCAGACATGGCTTTTTTTTTGTCATTTTTAGGTTTAATTTTGTCTAGATTTTTAGCTTTTAGATTCTATGCCTCCTGCTCAGCCAGTTGCTTGCCTTCTCTTGTTGTAGAGGTGGGAGTTGGTGTAGACTTTACACTTCACTCCTTTGGGCAAGAGAATGAACCCATGTGGGTCATTCGGTTAACTGTGAAGGATGGCCTCTGGAAAGGAGCAAAGTCATTTTGATATTTCCTGTATCCTCCTGCTCAGATTTCTCTAGTTTCAACAACTCAGTAGTTTAACCACATATCAACCAGTCAGAGGATGGAAGTGAGAAAACACAATCTCCCATGTATTTTCTGAGTGAGGTCCCCTTGGCCAAAAACAACTCTTCTCCAGAGAAGGGGACAGCTGAGAGCCACGAGCAGCCAACATTCACAGTAGCGAGGGGGCAGGTCCACTGGCTCCACAAAGGGGATCTGGAACAGGCAACCCCAATGACAACTACAGCAGCCTAATACATGGTTTGCTTTTCCCCCCAAGAATGAACAGAAAGGAGAACTCTGAGTATCCCTGAATTTCACTTGTTGGAAGTTATATAACTCAACTGTCTATACCACAATTATAACAATGGTTATTTCTAGAATTCCACTTAGGGAACTAGATCTGCCTCAGGGAGAGAGGGGAGACTCAGGGACTTGGGGTGTGGGCAGAATTGCTCTATATTAAAAAATGAGTACATTTGGTATTGTCTAGAAAATGAGGGAATGAAAGAGAAAACAGTTAATAATTTGTATAGGCTATTACCAGGTACCACACCCCCTTTCCCAACAGTTCAAAGATTCTTTGAAACATTGGACAATTGCTATTTAAATAACAGAAAATGCCACATTTTATATAATTTATATATATATAACATATATAACATTGACATACATGTGTATATATCACAATATTTTATACTTAACACATATATTAAGCATGTAGTTTGAAAATAGCCACTGGGAATCTCTGGGTGACAAAACCCTACAAAACACATTCACCTATCTGGGACTCCGCGCAGCTCCTTACCTGTTCGTGGGTACGGAATTCTACCGTGCCACTCAGTTTTTTTCTTCCCTGGGATCAGATGCCTTTTGTCATCATCTTTTTGCTCTATGTCTGTCTCATTCTTAGCCATACTTGTTAATTTTTCCAATTCTATGGATCCTGGTATTATGCAAACGTTTTTGGTTTTTCTTCCATTTGTGGTCCCATACCAATAGCCCCTTCCTGACTTCTCAGGAAGGCTGAAGGACTAATCCATTTCCCTTTACTTTTTGTTGGTCAGGAGGATGCCTTGGACACTGGAAATACTCACCATAGCTCATTTCTTAAAGAAGAAAAAAAAAGATACTTCTATACATTTTAGCTAGGATAATCTGATTTTGAGATTTCCTGGAGCCATTCCAATGTTAAATTATAAATCATTGTCTTGGAATTACTTACCAAGCCATATGTCTTTATGTTTAAGTTATAATTCTGTTATTGTAGTTTGCTGTTACTGATCTCAACTAGAGTCCCATTAACTCTTAGGTTCTGCACCTATTAGAGATTGCTGCCCCCATTACAGATGTCTTAGAACATCAAAATGGCATTTGCTATGCCTGGTAACCAATTAATTAAACAAACCATTAGTCTAGGAGCAAGATGGTGAACATTATTATTTTCTTATCATTGTCGCACTGTCGCTAGACACAGTAGTTGTCTAACAACTGAAAAATGAATGTTACCCGTATGTGGCTGAGCTGCCAGTGCAAAGACAGACTGCATATTCCAATCTTGTTACCCAACTTTAGGATGCTACTTGAAATGGCCAACAATTAGAAGATAACAAATGAATGTGAACATATCATCTTATTTTTAGTAGCTGAGGAGGTAATCGGTGTTACACACACTCCTTGGATTCCCTTTGCTGATTGCTATCACTGAGTCAATCACACAGTAGGAAACCACTAAAACATCGAATGATTACCCAGTTTTCATTACATGAGCTTTGACTAGGAAATGGTCAGGGAAAGTAGAGAAAAGTAAATTCACTGCATATTGTTGCAAAACTGTCTTTATTCTAAGCCATTTGACCACATGGGCTAGCAACCCATGGGGATGATGATGGGTAAAGTGGTGGCAAAGCTGCTTCAGTCTCTAACATTCCAATCCATCTGCCCTTTCAAAACTGTGCCTTCTTCCTGCAGACTACAGTAATTTTATTAGCATTCTAATAATGCTTGTGATTTTACTAAGTATACTATGTTGTTAAAAGTTAATCACAGTAACATATTTTGAGGGAGCTTAAAACTGAGGTATTCACTTTGGATTAAGTATTAGAGTCCAGAAGGATGGTGGTAGTCCATTCAACAGCGATTCAATAGGAATTTTTTTAAATAATTTTTTGTAATATGCACAATTTACAATAGCCAAGTGCTGGAAGCAACCTAAGTGCCCATCAGTAAATGAATGGATCAAAAACTATGACACATTTACACAATGGAATACTACACAGTAGAAAGAAAGAAGGAACTCCTACCCTTTGTGACAGCATGGATGGAAATGGAGAGCATTTTGCTAAGTCAAATAAGCCAGGCAGTGAAAGACAAATACCATATGATCTCACCTTCAAGTAGAACCTAATCTACAAAACAAACAAGCAAGTAAAATAATACTAGAGACATTGAAATTAAGAACAATCTGACTGTAACCAAAGGGGAAGTGGGAGGGGATGATGGAGGGAAAGGGGGAAGATGTTTTCAGGAATATCTATAAAGGATACATGGGCAAAACTAAGGGGAGTGAGATCAGGGGTGGGAGGTGGGGATGCCTGGGGGGAGAGAAAGGGGGTAAATGCAGACAACTGTATTTGAACAACAATAAAATATTTTTTAAATAAAATAAAATATATTTTAAAAATAAAAAATAAATAAAACTCAAAAAAATAAAAATAATTTTTTATCATTCAGTTACAGTTGATATACAATATTATAGTACTTTCAGGTGCATAACCCAGTGATTAGACATTATATAACTTACTAAGTGATCACCCCAGTAGATCTAGTACCCATCTGACACCATACATAGTTATTACAATATTAACGACTATATTCCCTATGCTGTAGTTTACATCCTTGTAACCATTCTGTAACTACCAATTTGTACTTCTGAATTCCTTGGCCTTTCACCCACTTCCCTACCCCATCCAACTACAATTAGAGAACTGTATCTGTTTCCATGATGATTGCTAAGATGAGATAGACATACATAAAATAAAATTACACAGAAGTGGTCTACAAACAGATGATATTAATACATGTCCATTAGCAGACCAAACATTTATTCTGTAGACACAACATTTCCTGTAGCTCATTGTTTTAATATTGACTGAGGGAATAATAAGAACTTCATTGGAAAATTCTGCCTCCTATAAAGAAGAAACTTACTATCAGATAACTTATTTTGGGAATATAATAAAATTTTTAATAAG
>VMDR010003389.1:0-72899 GCA_007922815.1 Macrotus californicus
ACTATTCCTTGTTGTCCAGGGCTGTTGCAGATGGCCACTGGATATTTATATACTTTTCTATGGTTTCATGTTTTGTAACCAAACAGCAAGTGAGATCCTGCTGTCCGCCACTCATAAATTCTGGAGGCAGAAGTTTGGTGAAAAAGAAAAGGAGTCTTTTGTTAAAAAACTACATATTTTTGGAAGAATGGCAAACTTCTGCATCAGAGCCCATTCCGTCCAAAACACCCAAAGAAAAATAACCCTGCCACCTTCTGCTAGCCCAGACCAATCCTAGGCTGCGTCTGGAATTCCTTGTCCCATTTAAAAATACTGTCCTTTGGGAACTGCAGGTGGCTGCAATGCAATCATCCAGGTGAATCCCCAAGGAGGAGAAAGAGGGCGAGTCTCTGCCCTTCCTCTGTTTAAATTTTCCAGCCCATAATTTTATGAGCTCCAAAGTGTCTAGTTTCCCAGCAAATCCCATCCTTATTCAGGCTAGGCTGGCAGGTCTGTGCCTTCCCCTGCTGTCTCTGCCCAGGGTTAGGGAGATCTATTACATGCTGTACTAGCTTGTTTACTGTTGCCTCGGGCCCCTCCCTTGACCTCTCCCATCTCCTCCCAGCACTGTGCTGGTATCAGTTTGAATGAAAGGAGTGATGAGTATGATCTCCAAAGTGCATCTTGGCAAAGACACCTTGGCAGAACCTCAGCCCCACAGTCTCAAGGACGTGGCAGTTGGATTTAAGCTTCTTATAGTTCTGATTCCAGCAGAAGCTCCACTTCCTGCTCAGAGAGGCCCACCCTCCTTTATGTGATTCCTTCACAGAGCTCCTGTTGGCCTTAGAGAGGACACGGGTTGTCTGCCTGGTGGCACCTGTGTCCTTACTCCTTGGCCAGTGTGACCTTTTATGGCTCAGGCAGAGGTTTTACATTTAGCTAGAATCATTATCAGATTCTGCTAGGGAAAAGGCCTCACAAAACAAATCAGAGTTGGGACTCAGGTGCCCAGAGCTGTGTCTTTAGATACAGTTCCTACGTGAGGAGGGAGCAGTTTGGCCAGGACAATGTGGCGAGTTTATCTAACTCTGATAAGAAGTAAAAATGTCAAGGTTTAGACTCCAACCCTGAATAACACTTGGAAATTTCCCAAGCCATAGAAACATTTGTTTCAGAGAAAAGTGAGTGGTGATAGGATGCTGAGAAGGGTAACTAAAGTCCCCACTTCATGGATCAATTTACTGGCCCATGATGTAGTTTTGAGTGAAGATCTTTCTCTGAGCAATGGAATGGAACGTGCCCTAGCTGCCCCACTTTTCCACCAAAGTGGAGACTGTGGATGTCTCCAGGGCATCAGCAGTGTATCCAGCATGTTCCCTAGGTCCAGGATCCCTGCCAAGTAACCAGGAGCGTAGGGGTGGGGGTGGGTAAGAGGAGGGAAAGTTACAAATCTGAAAGTGGTCAGGCAGAGAGAGTACTGCTAGAGTTTATGTGAAAGCTTCCAATGAGACAGGAGTTGTGAAGTTGAGTACATGCTTTTGATGGATGTTGGGCATCATCATCCCTGCTTTGGCCCCACCCCAGTCTTTTCCAGTGTTGTCTGTCTTGTACACGTCTACAGATGAAGAATGCTTTGTTGACACTGAGATCTTTGGCATCTTTCTTGGTCATCGTCATATTCTAGTTGCAGCCCCTTGCAAGATGTAGCCTGCCTGAAGGCTCAGGGTTAATTGCCCTGACTCCTTGTCCTTCTGGATTCTGATCGACGTCCCTGCCCAGTAACTCTGTGTCTTCATCTTTTAGATGTTTTTTGTCTTCAATCCTCTTCACCTTTTTCTCTTCACTGTCTTTTTCTTCGTTCATCTTTTCTCTTTAATTTCCTCTTTCCCTACAAACCTTTGTTACTTATGTATTCTCCCTCACACAATCTTGTTTTAAAAATTCTTTCTAGCCCTCACTGGTGTAACTCAGTGGATTGAGGGTGGGCTGCTAATCAAAGGGTTGCTTGTTTGATTCCTGGGCAGGGCACATGCCTGGGTTGTGGGCCAGGTCCCTGGTGGGGGCCACGTGAGAGGCAGCCACATATTGATGTTTCTCTCCTCTTTCTCCCTCCCTTCCCTCTCTCTAAAAATAAATAAATAAAAATCTTAAAAAAAAGATAAATATCTTTCTAGACTTTTCCTTCTTCTTTCTCTTTGTTCTCCATTCTCCCTTTCGTTCCTTTTCTTATCATCTCTCTTTGCTTCTTTTCCAACACCAAGCTTCTCTTTGCTACTTTATTTCTTAATCTCTGTTTCTACCAGTCTCTGTGTTTCTCTGTTCTTGCTCACTTCCTTAACCATTCTTTCTTTCTCTTTTCCTTTCCTTAAAAGACATTGTAATGTAAGATATAAACATGTGTACAAAGAAGAGCACAAACCATTAATGTAAATGTTAGCAAGTTATAATTCAGGCACCTAGGTGACTTCTGGAAAGGTGAGAAATAGGCTATTGCTAGGACCCATAGTCTTTAGTATGTGCCATCCTATGAGCCCTTTGGTCCCCACAAACCTCTCTTTTGTGACTATTAACTCCCTTGCTTTTCTTTAGAGTTTGACCACCTATGTATACCTCCTAAACAAAATAGCTTAGTCTTCCTTAGTTTTGAATGTTATGTACATGGATGCAATCATGCCATATGTATTCCGTTGTGTCTTGATTCTTTCACTAAACATTACGTATGTAAGATTCATCCATGTTACTGCTTGTAGCTATAGTTCATTCATTTTCATTGCGGCTCGATTCTCACTGTAGGGACATACTGAAAGTGACCCGATCCACTGAACATCCAATTGTGGTTAACAAGAGTACCTGTTTCACTCTAAAAAAATAGGAGTTGGATTTGCTGCCCCCTTGTGTTTTACAACAACTATAACAACATTATTGTATGTATCTTACTCCTTACAGGAAAACAAAAGGCTCCAACAAGCAGCTCGAGTTTCAAGAAAACAGGTACTCAAATTACACGCAGGGGCTGAGGGGACCACACCTCTCAGTTGCAAAGGGCTCTACTGAGGGAGAGGCTTTTTACCACTGGCACCAAGTTCAGCTCTGACTCTACTGAGGTTTGAGTCACCAGAACAGAAAGGAATTTGGCATAAGCAGACTTGCCAAGATACAGTTGGGAGGTGCTCAGGAGCTTAGAAGAACGTTTTCTAAAAAGATATCCTTTACAGTGTTATTAACGCAGATACCTAGTTCTACTCTGAAAGTGGGCTGGGGAACTGCATTTCAGTGGGTATTCCATTCTTTTATTCAACTGTTGTGTGAGTGCCAGACATCGTTCTGGGAACTAGAATGTCAAACTAAACAAATGCAGTAAACAAACAGGCAGATTACTGTTGTGGTGTGCTGCTAGTTAGTGATAAGTATTGAAAAAAAGACAAATTAACAGTAAAGAAATAGAGGGTGATGGGCTGGTCTATGGAAAGCCGGGAGAAGGTGATATGCAGAAATGTGAATGAAGTAACAGAGCAAGCCATGTGAAGGTCAAGGGGAAGGGTGTAGGTAAAGGGGACCGCATGGAAAATGTGTTGAGGTGGGAAAGAGCTTGGTATGTTTGAAGAGCAGCAAGAAATTTAGTATGATCAGAGCTCAGGAGGGAGGCTGAGAGTAGCAGGACATAGATGCAGAGATAGGCAGAAGACTGTAAGTATGGTAAGAAAACTGGATTAGACTCTGGGAGTGTTGGAAATCCATTGGAGACTTTTAAGTAGGGGGGTGATATGACCTAATTTACATTTTGAAATTATCACTCTGGCTGCTGGGTAGAAAAATGACTCCAGGAGAACAAAAATAGAAGGGTGGTAAAATAACTGCTACAATACCCCTGCAAGACATGGGATGGCGTTGGACTGGATGAAATGGTGGAGATTGTGAGAAGTGGTCATATTCAGGGTGTATTTTGAAGATATGGCCTAAAGGACCTGCTAATGTTTTAGTCGTGTGGAATGAGGGAAATAGGAGTCCAGGATGACTCCTGATTTGGGCTTAGTTGACAGTGGACAGGTAGAGGTCAGAGTAGTCAGAGGAAGGGGCACATCTCAAGTTCTATTGAAGTACTTTAACTCTGAAATGCTTATTACTCATCCAAGTGGACATGTCCAGTGGGCAGGTGCTACACAGGTCTCAGAGAGAGATTAGAACTAGGAGTATACAGCATAGAATAAAAGGACCTTAATGAGATTACATGGGAGTGAAAGTGGAAGAAAAGAAGGCTGAGGACTGAACTCTGGGGCACTCCACATGTAGACCAGCTGGAAGAGAGGGTGGGGCCAGCAGAGGAGACTGAGCAGGAAAGGCCTGTGAGGTGTAATACAAGCCAAGAGAGTTTAGTGTTCCAGAAGCCAATTTTTAAAAGTAGTTAAAAAAAGAAAAATAATAAACTGCCCTCAAAATGCTATTGAAAGGTCAAATAAGATAAGAATTGAGAACTGACCACTGGATTTCTCCAAGATCTAAATCATTGATGACTTTGGCAAGAACTGTCTTGGTAGAAGTGACAGAATAGAAGGTTGGCTGGGAAGGATTGAGTCGAGACCAGGAAGAAGAGATGTAGAGATGTTGGGTAAAGTTTTCTACAAGTTTTCAAGAAAAGCCTAGCTTTGTTAGCTGGTGAGATGGCACCCAGGCACCACCTGCAGAGCAGATGCTCTGGGTGTGGAGAGGGGTAAGCTTGGAGACAAGGGCTGGGACAGAGGGTAAAGGGGGTAGTTACCCTCATTTCTTTGTTAAGGAATATCTTAAGATAAGCAATTGATCTTGTCCTAAAGGTTCACAAAAAAAAGCTGAAGGAATTAAGAGATGGGAGTGAAGTGTAGCTTAGGATGACTCAGAGGAATAGGGCTAATGTTTTCAAATATCTGAGGGGCTGTTTTTCAAAAAAAGAGGGGTTAGAATTGTGTTGTGAGTTTCCACATACAGAGAAAAATTAAAAAGATTATGGGTAGTATTCATAACTCAAAGCAAGAGGGAAGTTTTTGTCAGTCCTAGGAGTAGAGTAGGCTGCTTTGTGGAATAAGCTCCCATTACCGGAAGCATCCAAGCAGAGATGGGAGGCCTGTTGGTGGATATGCCAGACTCCAAGGTGGCACCCAGTGATTCTTGCCTCCTGATAATCATGCACTGCGTGGTGACATCCAACATGAATAGTGCTGACGTATTCAAACAATAGAATATTGTGAAAATGACAGTGTGGCTTCTGACCCTAGGCCATGAAAAAGCATTGTGGCTTCCACTCACTGTCACTTGGATCACTCTTTTGGGGAGAAGTCTGTCACCATGTCATAAGGATGCTCAGTAGGGGTCCATGTGACAGGAAACTGAGGCCTCCTGCCGAGAGCCAGCAACATGAACAAGCCATCTTGGAAGGGGATCTCCATCCCCACTCAAACCCTCAGAGGACGCAGCCCTGGTCAACGTCTGGACGGCAACCTCTGGGAGACCGTGAGGCAAAAGGACTCAGCTGGGCTGTCTGTTAATATTATCTCACATAAGCTGTGTTACACTAAGAACTTTTAGGATGATTTGTTATGCAACAATAGATAAGTAATTCAATGCTGTACAGGAAATTCATACATCAGTTGGAACTTAGACACAATGGATTCTGAAGCTACTTTAGGTGCAGAATTTACAGCTTTCTGACAGCTGCGTCATTTGAAAAGCGGTGAAGTTAGACTCAGCTCCTGGGCATTCTTACGGTTATGCCCGCCTCTTGATCTTCTAGCTCATTTTAGCAACCCTCCAGCACAATGGGCAGCCAATGTTTCTGGCTAACCAGACAGGGAACCAGGCTGGTTGTGAAGAGATTTTTACCACTTATGTGTTGGTGTGGATTTCATATTGACTACTTCTCTAGACACTAAGAATAGATAGTCTTATTGGATTTTAGAAAATAATGTCATGGATTATACATACATCTATATGCTTACATGTAAATTATACTTTGTATATATACATAGATATATGTTTACATGTGCAAGTATGTCTCCAAATGTATTCATGCATTTAAACAAATATTTCACATGTATATATGTGCACATATAAAACACTACATATAGACATGTTTCTCTAGAAGTCTGCCATTTCTGAAAGTCAACTCAAAGGACCAAATTCATCTCAAGAGCCTGACAAATGTTGTTGAACACACTTAAGCTTCTTCTACTGTCTTATTGATTAATCTCTTAATCTTTAAATCAGTTTTACTTGGAGGGGAAGAATGGTTACAAAGATGTCCTTGGACTCAGTGACTATCACTATCTCTGCAGGAGCCTATTTAGGGTTCCATATAATTTTTCTGCCTGGCAGGCAGTGGTGAAGACCTGTGTAATGCTTGTCACCACACTCACTACCGTAGAAGGAGAGCCGACCAGCTCTATGCCTTTGCTCTTTCTTTATGTGGAGTGATTCTCCACTCCGCCGAAGTGGTGTTGATGCCACTCTTCTCTGAAGAACACTTTAACTTGTCCTGAGAATGTGAAATTTGAGTGGGAATTCTCCTCTTTACTTCCAGAAACGTCGCTTATCCTGCTCTCATGACATGTATTGTCTTTTCACGATCACACAGTTATATGAATGACAGCCTTTCCCCAAAGGCTCTGAGTTCTCTGAGTGCAGAGACTGGCTTATTTATAAGCACATATTCCACTCCTAGCACACAGATGGAAGTACAATCTATTGCAACAGATGCCTCTTGAGTGATGAGGGTCAGGGGCTTCTGGACTTACAGTCCAGGGAGTCGGGGGATGAAGTAAAGGCTTTAAACACGTGGTGAATCAGACTGAAAAGAGGCCTAACACCGTACCTCTTAGAATGGCTAGATGAAAAAATAATGACGATATCAAGTGATGGCAAGAAAGTAGAGAAATTGGATCACTCATACGTTGCTGGTGGGAACATAAAATTGTATAGTCACTTGGGAAAATAGTTCAGCAGTGTCTTAAAGAAATTAAACATTCAACTACCATAGCATCCAGAAATTGCATTCCTGAGCATTCATATCAGAGAAATGAAAACTGATGTTCACACAAAAGCCTGTACCAGAATGTTCATAGCAGTTTTATGTTTGGTAGGAAAAACTGGAATCAGCCTAGTTGTTCTACAACAGGTGAATGATTAAACAAACTATGGTGTGGAATACTATTTATTAATGGTGTGGAATTATGGAATACTACTCACCAGTAAAAAAGAATGAACTATGGATACATACAAATACTTGAATAAATCTCCAGGGAATTGTGCTGAGGTTTTTTAAAAGCTAACCCTAAAAGTTTCCATTTATATAACAGTTTCAAAATAACAAAATTTTAGAAACAGAGAATAGATCAGTGATTTCCAGGGTTTGCTTCATGCTGGTAGCCATCTTCCAACTACCAGGGCAGCCAGATTTAGTTTAAACCCCTGCCACAGAAGATGGAATGGAAAGAAGGAGGGGAAAATAAAAACCCAAGTCAAATCAAAATGAGACAAATTTCAACAATTTTGTCAAGCCACTTGGTCAATCCTTCTTGAAACTCAATCTATCTGGGGTTGAGGGTACCTAAAAGGTCGACTTTTAAGTAAGTTTTTAAAGTTGCTTAAACCACATTGTGTGAGAATTATTATTCCTTGAAACATACTATAGAAGTTTCTATAACTCTTCCCCTAACTTTGCCCTGTCTGCTAAGAATAAAAGATTGATTCTAGAAACAGAGGCAGGGCTGAATGTCCCGTTGACTGGTTATAGGGCCCCAGCTATAGCACGCAGATTGCAGCTTGCTGAGCAAGACAGAGGGACCGTGTTTGGGAACCCGGGAAGACGGGGCTCCCAGTGTTTGGCGGGAGTGGAAAGGAGTTCTCAGAAAGCCTGGCTGATGTCAGAAAGGGACTGACTGTACTCTTTGGAAAGAAGACAAGGCACATAGAGTTTACATAGGTCTCTCTCTCCCCTCGAACCCTCCAGAATCCTCAGACTATTAAGCATAGGAAAGCTCTGGGTGGATTCTATGGAGGCAGATATATCAAAGTTTAGCCCCTCAACTGCATTAGCCTGTTCACAATGCCAATGATAGGGGGACCCAGGAACTGACATGGGAAAATGCAGACAAAGTAGGTAACACCACTGGGCTCACTTAAGGAGTTGGACCAGCCTGTGTTCCTCTTCTCTTCAACCCTCTTCCTTCTCTTGCAGAAAGCATCCCTGATCCTGATTCATAGGGAAGGCTGCTGAGGCTTCTTCAGAACTTGGGACTTAGCAAAATATTGGATTCCCTTCAACTCTCTTCAGCCTCTTCTTCTACCTCGTACATTTCTCATCCTTCCTGTCCTTCAGTTCCCCACAGACCCTCTCTTTCCAGAACTGTCTTGGTTTCATGCAAACAGTGTTGTGCTTAGAGTAGGTGATCTAGGGTCTGAAACCTAGTTCTGCCTTGTAGTAGCTCTATCATCTTGGGAGGCACTTTACCTGTCAGGATGCCAACTTCCTCACCCAAGGAAATATCTGGGAAGGAAAGAGCATGATCAAAGACATGTTGTGGGCTTGGAGGCCATGTCCAGGAAGTGAAGAATTTAGATCTGGCTTACCTCTCTAGTGTTTCTTGGAAACATTATCAAGCATCCTGAAGTAAATATATCCTTGTATCCAGATCACTTTTTTCTCTGTGCAGGCTTTGTATGCATGGCACACTTCTCCAGATTAGTATTCATTACAGCCTTTCAATGCACTGCAGTTTCAGCCACCCTGGAAGATGATTATTTCTTCCCTTTGTCACCTGGGGAGCGTTGTAACTTTTATATATGCCACTCAGCCTCTAATATAGATCAGACTGTTCCAAACAGGCCATCCAAGTTTAGCAAAAATTTGTTCACTTTGATTTGAATTCTGTAGATAGGATCTTCATTTTAATTTTTAACAATAGAAAATATGGCTGGACAAATTACTTTGGGTAAAGAGTATGTTCAACATATTTCAAACAGAGCTCAGTCTGGAAACCATTGTAAAAGTGAGAGTGAGAAGCATTTGAGCCCTTAAAGAGATTCCTTAATAATCTAGTCTTCATTTATCCACTCAGAGAGCGTTGCCGGGGCCAACTATGGGCTCTGCAAAGAGTTCTTTGTGGGGCAGAACAGAGTGCGGTCGCAAGCACTTTTGATACGTCTACACTGCTTCTCAGTCTGCACCGCTTCTCACGGCCGAGCTGCAGGCATTTCTGAGGGCCACAGTCTCACAGAACGAAGAGAGAGAGGTGGTGAAGTGCGGCCCGGGAGGTCAGTCACAGCCCCAGGGAAGCCTTCCTGGGTTTGTTGTGAACATGTTGTTGAGGATGATGCTTTTCAAGGCACCTCTCAGTGGCTCTCTAATGAAGACCCATAGGAGAGGTTTGGCTTAGGACTCAGTGTCGGAAATGGTGCTCTGCCTGAAGGCCTTGTTTGTTTCTGCTGTGGAGGCACCGAGAACCTTCTCACTATTCCCTTCTCCCTTTCCACATTGGTGGCTACAAACACAGAGCCAGTTTTGTGGCTGCCCTGGAACACGTGCACAGAAGTACATGAAATTCATTTCTGCACAAACTTCAGTCCTGGATCCATCTTATCTACAGTTCTACTCTTCTTTTGCCCTCTGTTTGTTTTTACTGATTTTATACTTTTTTAGTATGAAATTTCCAAACATACTTAGAGAGACTAATACAATAAGCCTTCATACATACTTCCCCCAGACTAAAGTTATCAAGATTTTGCCATATTTGCATCATTTGTTTCTTTTATTTTTTTAAAATTTTTTGTTCGTGGCTGGAGAATTTTGAAGGAAGTCCTAAATACCATGCCATTTTACCTTCATATACTTCTGTGTGCATCTGTAAAAATTTTGCACAAGTTCTCAAAAATCCACAATGATATTATCACATCTAACAAAATGATTAATTCTTCAGACTCATCTCAGTCCATCATCACATTTCCCATGTTATCTCAAATATGTCTTTTTTTGTAGTCCATTTGATCCAACCAGTACCCAAAGAAGGTCCACACATCACATGTGGTTGTACATCTCAATTCTCGTTTGACTTATAACAGTTCCCCTCTCCCTTATTTTTCCTTTGCTCTTTATTTATTATTTACGGGGCAGGGGGGGGGAGGTCATGTTTCTTGCAGGATTTTCTACATTTTGTGCTTTGCTGATAGCATTCTGTGGTGTTGTTTGAGTTATTGCTGCCTCCGCCCCCACCACGACTGCCCCATAACCTGTATTTTCCTTGGAGGTCTGGTCAGATTCTGACTTGATTGTTTGATGTGACTATTTCATCGTCAGTACTGTGCAGTTCCTACAGCTTTACATCAGGAGGAACAGAATGTCTGGCTGCCTTTCTTTTCATGATTGAGCCACCCTGTTCCCTCCTTTCCTGCTAGGCAAGAATGTTCTTCTTCTTTTTTAATTCTTCCATTTATCTTTAATCTAAACAAATATTTATCTCCCATCCCTAGAACAAAGGTAGCAATCTGTATATACAGTTCTGCTCTTCAGATTTTTTCTTTTTGTTTTTTCAAGTTTAGAGCATGTCCTGGTGATTGCTCTATAACAGCTTATAGAGAAAATCCTCGAACCTTTGTTGAGCGCCATAGCTCTCCATTGGATGGAAGTTCCACATTTCATTTATCTAATACCCCACAGCATTCAGGTTGTTTTCAATCTTTGGCTACTATACATAACATTGCAATAAATAGCTTGTTGTGTACATCATTTTATATTTTTGCTAGTGTATTTTAGGTAATAGATTTCTAAACATGAGATTGATGTATTGAAGGACAATGCCATATTATTTCATCATATGTTTTTGGTTGTTTTAAAATATAGAACATATTGTTATATTTTACATGTCTTTGAAAGCTACTTTAAACTCTTTTTTAAGAAAGTTGGGGCATAAATTAATTTTTATTTTTATTATTATGCTTTATGAGGCACTAAATAAAATAAACTTATCATCATTTCTTTATCTGTCATTTATAAGCATTAAACTATGTTATGAAAACTAGTATTAATCAGGAATTATCCATACACTTTCCTCTCCTTCCAGCCTACCCAACTGAACACCACAATGCGGAATCAACCTTCCTGACTTTTCCCCAGGCTTTCCCCATCCCTGGCACTTTAAACTCATTGCCAGCCCAGTTTCTAGACTTTTGTGAGAAAAGAATTTCACGACAGAGAAAAATGACCTAGGGAGATGGGTAGAGGGGTGAGAGGTGAGGAAACTGAGGCACAGAGGCTGGAGGTGGACAAGGTGGTGGAGAGGTGGAGGTAGCAAATGTGAGGAGCCAGAAGGCACAGAGAGCGAAAGCTGAGGGAGAAACAAGAATATGGAGAAATGTTGCTACAGCTTGTGACTTTGACACTTTTGTCTCCTTTTGGAAAGGCAAGTGAATAAAATTCTTCTCCAATTACTTGTTTGACTCTCATAGTATTCATCTTGTAGTCAACATAACGCCAAGTGAAGTTGGACCTGTGTGGAACTGTAGCATCAAGCCTTCATAATGTAACCACCTAATGTGTTTGCAGATAATACTAGGTTGAGATTGAACTTGGCTACCAGTGTGAAATCAGTTATGTATGAATTAATATGTATGTACCAGCCTAGGTCCTAACTGAAGCCTATCCACTGTAGGCATGTCTTGTTCTAATTGTGAGACAAGGCTGAGTCACCAGATGTCCACTATATCCTAATGTTCAAATACAGGTCTTCTGAAATGAAACTATATGAGTCACTGGCAACATTTCTAAAAAAGAAAAGAAAAACATAGTGACAGAAAATATAGCCTGACTCTACACATAGCCATGGTGTTAGCAAAACAGACACTTTGCCCACAGTGGCAGTCATCTAAGGAGAAACTGAGGCCCTGTTACCGCGGTCAAAGCCCGAGGAGCATCCACTTTCATCCTGCACAGGATTCTTTGGCAGGTAAGGAGCCTTCTGTGTTTGGTGGCTGATGGCAGTGAGGGCTGACTGGAAACCCACTCCCTGAGGGATATGCTTTGTACTCTTCTATTTAGTTGACCTCCATCTGTGGAGAACCTGGGGCCTGAATTTAGGATTCTTTCCTCCAGAGAGGATTTACACTTCTATTTACAGTAGCTTGTGGAACTTGCTGGCCTACTTCCAAAATGTACAAAAACACACAAAGGACACAATTACCACAGCCCTGGGGAAACAGAGATGGTGATGGACTATTTGCCAGTGTCTGGGAAATTTCCTGCTAGGTGAGAGATGGGGAGGCCTATTCAATTTTCCTAGGGATCAATTTCTCTCCCTGCATTCATCTCTCCAGGCCATGCCAACCCCCATCTCTAAGTCACCGCATCCACTGCACACAGCAATTCCCTGGGTGAGAGAACAGAGAGAAAGAGTCTGTATTAGCTTCTTCCCGGCACAACATGTACAAATAGCCAGGCAGAGGTGGAGCCTTGGAGGAGTGCACTCGGGCCTGCTTTTCTAAGAAAGCGCTGCCTGCTCCTCCTTCCCTGTACACATCTGTGCCCACGGAAGTAATGGGGAATTCGTAAGTCAGCAGGTTGTTGGGGGAGGCACTCGGCAGAGCCAGCAAGGGACGGGTTTCTGTGTGGCTTGGGTGAAAGAGAAAGGAAAAGATTTTAAAGGGATGGTTGCTGCCATAAGTGGGAAATGATGAAGCTTTCTTTTTGCATGAAAAGAAAGTTTAGAACGCTGTTTTATGTTATACAGTGTATTGTAATTCCACATCTGGCACCTCTCTCTGAAAGATGCCAATAAAAATATAAATTATTTTTCAGTGCCTTTTTGGACTGTGCTTCTTTTCGTTGTGGCTCTGTGTAATGAATGGCCATAAAGTGGTCCAGCCAAACTTATCTCCTCTTCATAGCCATACAAACGGGCAGTGGAAGAAGTGGAGGATTCCTTCCTGGTCTGGGTGAGTTACTCCTGATGCACGTCCACAGGACAATCACCTCGCTCCAGGGTGTGATCTGAATGAGGGGAACCCGGGCCACCCGCCTGCTGGAAAACACTGAGCCTCCATGCATCTTCCTTTAAATTTGAGCAAACAGGAAAACAAACAAAAAGCAAACCAAATCAAGTCAAATCAAAATGAAAACCCAGTCCAAATGCGTTCTATAAAAATAAGCCACAGAAAAGCATAGTAATACTCTAAAGATGTAAAGGAAGTACAAGCTTCAAAGAAGTTACTATAGGGATTAAAAGCATGTTTTAGAAGATTATACTTCCCTTCTTTTCTCCTCAGCGGCTTCTTTGTTCCCATGGCTCCCTTGTCTCTGTGGGTCTTCACTATTCCTACTTCTTCTCTCCTCTTTCTTCCCTCTACTTGGCCCCTCTTCTTTTTTTTCTTCCTCTACATCTTACTTTCCTTATTTTCCCTTTATCCCTTTCAGTTTATAGTCCTTACTAAAGATGACATGGTTAACGTCTTTAAATCTTTCTCATTCTCCATCCTGTGTCATGGTAGGTATGTTGAGATCTAAAGTTCCAGGTCTTCTCAATCCCTGGGCCTCCTGGGGAAACTTCTCTTTTTTGTGGCTCCCTCCCTTTGACTCTGTGTCTTACATCAGATTCCCTTGGTTCCCTGTTCACATGTTGAGGCTTGCTAAGGAAGGCAAGATGCACCAGGTGTGTGGCAATAGTGATGTCCTACGTAGAGTTTAAGGATGTCTTTTAGAGTGAGTTTCCTAGAAACAGGCTCCAAGCTGAACAGTTGCATAAAGAATTTACTGAAAAGTTCTCTCAGGACATGCACCTGTGGGGAGGTGAGGGAGGCAGGATTGGCTAGACAAGAAACTGTCACACAATATGGTTGCAACTGAGACATAGCTGATCTTATGGGGAACTCTGATACTGAGATAGCCCTTCAGAGTTGTTGCAGTTCTGTTGTGAAGGGCAATTCCCAGGGAGCCATCAGCATTTCTAGTATTCCAAGCTAAGGAATGAGGGCATCTGCAGACAAGAGGGAATCTGGGTGCCTTTAAGTACCTGAATGGTGTTATAGAGTGGGGTTGGGGTGGGGAAGGTGTAACACAGTTAGCAGGTGTCCAGAAGGCAAACCTAAGATCACCATATGAATAAAACAGGAAAACAGATGGCTCAACTCATTGAAAGGCTTTGATGAATCAAAATCAGGCAGCTTATGAAGTAGTGAGTTGACCATAGGAGGAGATATTCAAGAAAAAGCTGCAAATACAGCCAAGAAGAGCTTTCTAACAATCAAAGGGTAGATAGATCTGCTGCCCCGGGAAAGAGTGAGCTCCATGGGACTAAAGATTTCACCCTCAGGCCTGGTGATCACTGGACTGTCAACAGACATCCAATTACTTGGCCTTCTGAAGTTACTCCAGTCCTGGGCCACTGAGTCTGCCTGAAGATTGACAGTGAAAAGTCTCCTTACTCTGAGTAAAGAGTCACCTTCACACTAAGTTAAAAGCTGATCATCTTATGCCTCATCTTTATGCTTCATAAATCATGTGAAGAATCAGTCACTAGTACATCTGAGGGTTGGATTATATAATCTCCCAGATATCTTCCATTCCTCGACTCTGTTCTATATACATTTTTATTTCCAGGTCACATGATAGGGGTTCAGCCAAAGTAATTGAATGCAACTGAGATCCAATATTATTCTGTGGCTGCCGGGAAATATGCATTTGCTGTTTAGAGCAGTTCCGCCTCAATACCAATAGAGAGAACCAGATTTTCTCTCTATCGCTTTTCTTGGAATGTTCATGCTTGGAGGGAAAACGATGTGGCATGATGGAATTTTCTTTCTCCTTTACCATTACTTTGCTTTTTCCCTTTACCTTGATGAGTAGAGGGTCTTTAACAGAATGATGTAAAAGAAACTTTGCTAATGAATCCAAGTTATGCGAGGTAGGTGGTCAGTGTCAGTAAGAGAAAGGTTTATTGGTTTTGTAGATGCTCCATTTGAAGACTGAATCAGGGCCCTGAAGACAGACAGATGTGCAGAAGAGATTGAAAAGGAGAAGACAGAAAAAGGATCAGAGAGAGAAGAGAAAGTTCTGGGTACACATCTCAGTGTACTGACGGGTGACTCAATGGAAAAATAAAGGAAAGTTGTGCCCTATCCTCTAGACTCCATGAGTATGACATTCAACCAGCGTAAGACTTTCTGATAATATTCTGTGCCATCTTTTCCTTTTAGAAATTCCATGACAAACCAAGTTGTTAGAGTTGAGCAGCTGCATACCTTTCCCAAACCACCTCAGGACAGGGACACTAATCGTTGGAATAGGGACTATGATTCGATCTTGGAGAAGATACACTTCCATGGTATGGTTGTCCGGCAATAGGGTCATAAAACAGGCTCAGTCCTCAGGTCATAAAAGTCTCTGAGTTAGTCTGGGTCACCTGGCGGATGGAAGTTATTGGAGAACAGATGGGACTAATTCATCATTATACCCATGTGCCTAGTATAGAGCTTGTCACATAGTAGTTAAGAATTCAGTTTTTGAATGAACAAATAAATAAGAAATCTGCCATTTCCCCACATGTAATGTTGTTGAGCCTTTCCCCTTCTTCAAAAGAAGGGGAAGGTAATTGTCTTTTATTTGGGTCAAATATTGTGAAAATGGGGACAATATTTTGTCAGGACTTGGTAATTTTTCTCAAATATGCCCCCCTCCTTTTTTTTTTTTTACCTTGTGGACCATGGCACTATTCCTCTGTCAATGGCTTTAGAATATTTCCTGGGAAATTGCCCTCTCAGAGATCAGGCCATGCACTGAAAAATAAGCACAAAAGAAAAACAGAGTTTTGTGGGGTAAGAGTTCAAGAGCATGAAGGAGTTTAGATTTGGGGCTGTGACTGAGACAAATAAGGGCTGAGGCATGGCTATAGCTCTGATAATGACTTGTATGACAGCGGCACATAGGACTAAGAAAGTTTAGCAATGGCATGGAAGAAAAGGTCAGTGGTAGTAGTGAGGGGAGGAGGGGAAAGAAAATAAGAAATTCCTACACATCATGATCAGGCATGCAGGGGTGCGGGGTGGTAGGGGTGGAATGAATACCTGTGATGACTTTTTTTGCTGGATTCCAAGGTGGGCAGCCCTACTGTTTCTTGGTCTGGTTGTATTTTAGGCTTAGGCTTGCAGGACTTAGTGTACTCTTCGGCTAGTTTGCCTCTCTGATTCTTAGCTTACTATTCTGCAAAATAATGTCAGTCTCTACTTACAGAACTTTCCATAGCTGTCTAAAAGCAGTACACTTTTTGGAAGGTAAGGAAAATGATCAGGCACTGCGGTAGATGGTCTCCAAAGATGGCCACTACTAATTCCTTCCCTCCTGTAGGCACATGCCACCTCCCCATTAAGAGGTGGAGTTTATTTCCCATCCCCTTAAACCTGGCTCTGTGATTGCTTTGACCAATAGAATATGACAGGAGTGATGTTCTGGGACTTCTGACCCTTCACTTAACAGTACTGGCAGCTTTCATTTCTTTCCTTTTGGAATTCTCCTTCTCGAAACCAACCACCACGCAGTGAGGAAGCCAAAGCAGGTAAGCTGAGGGGCCCAAGTGGAGTTATATCATAATGGTAAAAAAGGCTTTCTGAAAGTTCACAAATGGCAGAAGTATTGTGAAGAAGGAAGGCAAACCTATATCCCTGGCAACTGTCTACTCCAGTGAGAACAAAACTCTGCCTTTTCCCAGATGGAAATAGTCCAATGTAATCAAACTGTCTGTTCCCCGCTGAACTGTGCCCCTATCAAGGCTTCAGTGTTGATTTCTGGGAATGGCATTTGGACACCCAGCAGTGGACTTAGAAAATACCCTACTTACCATTGTGATGTTCTGTAGAGCATTACTTCTGACTAGGAACTCATTTTAAAGCAAATGGAATCTGGCAATGAGCTCATGGAACTCATTTATCTTACCTTACACTCCACCACCCTGAAGCAGCTGTCCAGATTGAACAGTAGGATGGCTTTTGGAAGACTCGGTTATAGGACCATCTAGGTGATGGTATGTTGTAGGGTTGGGGTAATGTTCTCCAGGATGTGGCATATGCTCTGACTTAGCAGCCAAGGTTTGGGCCAGTTTTTTCCAGTTGCAAGAATTAAGAGGTGGAAAAGCTCTCTCAAAATTATCCCTAAGACACACTAGTGATATATATATATATTTGTATTTTGTTTTATTCTTTGCTTCCCATCCCCACAACTTTGGACTCTGCTGGTTTAGACGTCTTGGTTCCTAAGGGAGGAATGTTTCCACCAGGGAACAGAACAATGGTTCCATTAAAGTGGAAGCTGAAACTACTACCTGGCCTCTTTGAACCGCTAAACTGATAGGTCATGGAGGAGCTTACTGTTCAGGCTCAGCGAGGGTGGGGTGTTTTGAGAAGAATTTTGAGAAGATTCTTTGTTGTGGAATTGTCAGGCACATCTAGATTTTTGGTTCCCTGGGCACTGAGTGCCAGTAGAAACTTCTGATCATTGATCCAGCCACCAAATGTACTACCCCGTGCCTTCCCAAATGCTCAGTAGGGATCTGGAATTGTCCCTATATGAGAATTGCTTTTCATCAGTGCATCATTTCAAGAGTGACAATGTTTATTTTTGTAACATTCTGATAAACAATAATAAAAGAATAAGCTTTATAAAATGTTTCTTATTGAGCCAAACAACAAATTAGAGGCATGGTTTTCTTTTTGTTGTTTTTCACCACTTTATTTTGTAGTTGAAATTTAGTTTTAAAACATTTTATGAATTTAAATTATTCATATCACAAACTTTAAGAAATTAGCCATGGTGAGGCCATTGGCTTCAGAGATGTCTATCTAGACTGTCAAACTCAAAATTGTAGATTTCAGGGCATCAGAGCTTTTCTGATAGAGAGCAAGTTGCAATACTATAGGGTTATTTGTCTTGATAGAAATATTATTATTGTTAGATAAGATCTTCTGCTGTATGGAAGGCTGCACTACATTGGCCTCTACATAGCAAGCTCAGGTTCTAAATTAAACCTAATTTGTGCCAATGGGGATTGCATCAGCTGGTTACACACATACATGCACAACTCTGATGATCCTTACTTTCTGTGTTCTTGTTTTTCATCATCATGTTTATTGTAGCAACAAATGCAACATACTTCTAGAGAATTTGTTCCTGGTGTTGGGTTATGCAGTCTGGCTCCAGGACAAGTTCTACAAGCTTCTTTCAGCTTCACACACTTTCTGGGAATGTGCTCAGCTTCTGTTCTCGCCTTGGCCCAATGCTGCAACCTGAGACATCTCCCATCACACTTCTGAGGCTGGTTAAGTCACCTTACTTCTCTGGGCTCTGACTGCCTTAATTTAGAGACAAGAATACTGACTTGAAGGATAAAAAATTGAGTGAACTTAAAAATCCTTTCCAGGGTTAGCATTCAGTGGCTCTGATTTAATTTTTGTCCTTCTCACTGTGTCCTGTACAAAACTAGTGGAGTGACACCTCTCCACTTTTTAGCTACGTGGCAGCCCCCAGAGAGGCAGACCCTGACTCAAGGCATTGCCTGCAATGCCTGGTGAGAAGCTGCCCTCCTCCATCCATAACCTCCATCCTACCTCCTGTCTTCCTAGGATTCAGATTTCTAAATATAAAGCTCTTTGAAATTACATATGGCCACAGTCAATGGGTAGAGTGTTACCACCTACTCTAAATCTTCACTTAACAGGTGAACAAACTGAGGCCAAGATAACTGACTTGCCCAAGGTCACAGAGACAGCCAGGAGCAGAGCTGAGACAGATTTTTATATCTTCTGACTTCCAATTCAGTGCTCTGTCCACTGAACCAGGACAAATGATTACAGCTTTGCAGGAATGGTGTGCCTAGAGATGGCTTTATGCTCCACATAGTCTTTGGTAAGATTTCAAGTTGAATTTTTGTTTTGCTCTAAGACATTGACACCACACATCAGGAGTGTGTGGATTCTGTTGCTCCCTTAGGCTCAGCAGCAGAGGTGGCACAGTAGGAACACGGAGCCTGACTAGTCAACTATACCTCACTCCTCTCCCTGGGGGCTGTGGTCTTAGCATGGCCTAGTGAGCCATTTGCTGAATGGATATAAATTTCAATTCTTGGAGTCTGCAATGACAATATCCAGCTGATGAGAGGGTAGAAAGATACATGTACTTAGCACATGTTTTTAGATTCCATGCTGGGCAGTGTAGTGATTGAGCTGGGGCTTTGGAGACACTCATATGGGTTCAAATCCCAGTTCCATTAATTATTAGCTTTTGATTCTTGCGCAAATTATCTAACCTCTCTGCTTAACATAAATGTGAAAAATGGAGCTGTAGCTGCTGTTACCTACCTATAGAGGTTATTGGGATAAAATCAATTAATATGCACTAAGCACTTAGGACAATGCCTGATACCTAGTAAGTACTATAGAGTGATTGCTGTTACTGTACAATTTAAAAAATATATTTACCTAAAACAAAAACATATGTTTTGCCAGAATGAATGACACACATTAAATATATTAGAATAGCTACCTAGGAAGATATAAGGGAATTACAAAGAATAAAAAACAATCTCTCTCCCCTCCACCCTCAAAAAAAGAAAACAAACAAACAAAAACCCAAGCAAGTGATTCCAGAGCTTCTGCTTTTAATCACTGCAGATACTGCTTCCTAGTCACCTCATTGCTAAGATGAATAAACTGAGGCTAAAACAAAGGACATCAAAGCATCAAGCATTCATACAGAGGCAGGCCGAGCACTTGGAAGGTGGTTTCCTGAACCAGATTGGAGATTCAGACCCTTCTTTACACCCCTAAAGTTCAGAATGTCCAGGCTGCCCATAGTCATACTGTTTGAAGAGGCTGTTCAGATTCTTCTAGCCACACAGTTTCTGCAGAGAGTAAAGTGTTTTCCAACTGCAGAAAGCATCCACTCTGATGCCTAGAATGTACCTCCATGAGTTTCATATGTTAGTTTTATACAAGTAGGTAGCAAGTGTATAATTGTGAGAGATTTAAAAAATGTTTGCCTCCGAACAGAGGACTGGCTAGATAAATTATGCTCAACCACATAACAGAACATAGGCAGCGTACAAGGTGGAATAAGGTTAAAGACCTAGAAAAATATTCATGAAATATTGTTTAAACAATAGATCACAGTGTGGTATGTAGAATGTGTGTATACACACATACATGCATGCACACATGTATAGAAAATGGCAGGCGAGGTGTGTACATCATAATGTTAGCAGTGATAATCTTGAGCATGGCTGTTAGGAGGAGTCCTGCTTTTGCCTTCTTTTATCTATATTTTCCAGTTTTTCTGCAATAAACCTGAATGACTTTTACAAAGGAAAAGTAATTTATTAAAAAATAACAGGAGAAGCACCTAGGGTGAAGGCTGCTTTCCCCATGGATATTGTGTTCCTCTTCTATAGTAAAGTTGAAATCATCTTTTCTGCTCCTGCCAGGCTGATGCAATGGCTCCCACCCTTGGGCACAGGGCTCCTCTTGTAAATGGGTGTCATAGCACGGATCCTGTTGCATTTTGGTTAGTGGGTACATACCCACTTATAAGCAGCTGGCAGAGAGCCTGGCATATGGGTATGTTTGGTAGGGGCTTAATAACTTGGATTTAGATACAAGCTCTGCCATTTATAAACTAGGTGAGTCCCAGGCTCCTGGTTTGTCCAGTGGCAATAAAAACTGTGGATTAAGAAACCTCCAATAGTTTTTTGTAAATGGCAAAGTGCTGTTCACAAGATTGGTAGAGGTGCAGAGAGAAAGAGAGAGTTTATTATTATTGCTGCATCTATTAACAGGTTTAATCTTCTCATCCCTTATTTCTCTTTGGCTCCCTAAGGCACCATGGTTACCATAGCAGCCAGATGCTGATGATTCCTCCAGGGGCAGCAAAGTGAAGCTGAGCAAGCTCCCGGGTCCTCATCTCTGCATGCCCTTCGCAGGCCAGAGTGAGATGGTCTGATGCTCAGCCTCCTTTCAGGACCCCCATTCTGTCTTGGGTCATTAGACATACAAAGCCTGCCTCCGTAGCCTATGGGCTCTGAAACACCCTTTCGGAGATTTTCTTTTCCCCAAGCTCTATCTCTGGCGCCCTGCCTGGTTGCCGTGGAAACAGGTTCCTCTGCGGACAAAGGAGGGAGCTGGTCCTGCTTCCTCCTGGTCCTGTAGATGAGGATTTTTAGACCGTGGAGACTGCGCTGCCCTGCCCTGCACTTGCCATCACTCTCCGTGTTCTCGCTCAGGTGCAGCTTGCCCTCCCTCGCCACCGACACTGACGAGACCATGTGTAAAAGCGTGACCACAGGTGAATGGAAGAAAGTCTTCTATGAGAAGATGGAGGCAGCAAAGCCGGCTGACAGCTGGGATCTCATTATAGACCCCAACCTCAAACACAATGTGCTGGCTCCTGGCTGGAAGCAGTACCTGGAACTGCATGCCTCAGGCAGGTGAGTAGTTCAATACATAGAGGCCCTGCAGGCAGCTACTGGGGCACCTTCTAAGAAGAGAAAGAGACATGGAAAACTCAGGTACTAAGAGTCAGTCTCACTCTTGGGTCCATGTAGACTGGAGGCAGAGAAAGAGTCCCTAACTGGGAGTTGGGACACTGGAATTTTGTTCCTGCTCTTCCACTGAGCCCCTGTGTAACCTTCCCTCCCTGAGCCCAACTCTTCCCTTCCATAAAAAAGATGGAATGTATTAATTAGTTCTAAACTCTGCACTTTTACATCTCTTAACATGGTTAAGAGAAAGAGGGCTTGAGATTTATCGGAGGTCAGGTATTCTTGTCCTGGGACAGTTTTATTTTAATCTATTTAATTCAGCTTGACTTAATATAAAACACTGAACATAAGAAGTATGCTAGAAACTGGCTTTACTCTTAGCTCCTTGGCGCTTCAGCAATTCAATTTCCTTCTTGGATCCCACTTTCCTATTTACAAAAGGAGGGGTTAGCCTAGATCCTTGCTTTGTGCTTCATGGACCAGCAGCATCAAAATCACCTGGAACTTGTTAAAGATGAAGAGCTTGCATCCCAATCTAGACCTACTGAGTCAAAAAATCATCATTTTGATAAAGGCCCCTAGGTATGTACAATATATTGTACAATAATATCTGAGATGATTGCATCACTCTTGACTGGGGTTCTATTGTGTAAAAACTTACCTTTGGGGCATAAGACAGGGAGGCTGAATGGTGTTGCCTGAGGGTCAGAAGCAAAGCCTTCCTTCCTGCCCTGGTTCAGTCTATTCAACTCAATTCAAGAAACATCTATTGGGCACCTGCACTGTGCTCGGAACTGGTTGTGTCTAACTAGCCACATGTTTATGGATTACTTTCTTATTCTCTCTGCCTTAGAGTATAACAAAGGTCTGGACATTTTCTAACCCAAGTTTTGTAGTTCAGGCTGAGAGAGGGCAACCAGTCCTCAAAGGATGTGAGTAAAAGAGGAGATGAGAATGAAAACTTAAAACCCCTAAATTTGTTGATAGAAGGTGTGTAAATAGCTGGACACTTCCTGGTAGGGCTGGGGAGCTTTGACAAGACTTGGAAGGCTTGTGGGGCTAAGTGAGGATGGCTTGTGGTCCTCCAGACTGGCTGGTGACCTGTGATCCCCAGCTGGCCCCAGAGAGCTCACTCTGGGGATCCATTGCCTGCACTTCCAGGCCTTGGAATGCATTAATACTGTCTCTGGCCAGAAGCTGAGAAATGATAATAGTATCATTATCTCCTGATTTGGATCTAGCCTGATTTGGATAGCCAGTGTTGACAGGTAAGAGTGTGTGGATAGATCATACAATTCCTATATGATGCAGGCTATCCCCGCTCATAGTGCATTGGCATGTTTTACTGATGAGGAAAGATGCCCAGAGGCAAAAGCCCACCAGCAAGGCCTGGGTGCCCTGGGATGGGGGAGGTTGAGGCCTCTGCAGAGCACAGAGGAGGGGGGCCTGGTGACTGACAAAGAGTTGCTGGATGCCAGGTGCATCCTAAGGAGCTCGCTCTGGGCCTAGCAGCATACACAAGGGGGCAGGCTGGGCAGCCAACTGGGGAAAGATAATGAACGCAGGCGACCACAAACACGCCACCTAACCCGCTAACTGCAGCTGTTGCCACTGCTTCCACTCGTTCCTCTTCTCTTCTCCCCCATCCCCGCAGGTTCCACTGTTCCTGGTGCTGGCACACTTGGCAGTCGCCCCATGTGGTCATCCTCTTCCATATGTACCTGGATCGTGCCCAACGCGCGGGCTCAGTGCGCATGCGTGTCTTCAAGCAGCTGTGCTACGAATGCGGCACAGCACGGCTGGACGAGTCCAGCATGCTGGAGGAGAACATCGAGAACCTGGTGGACAACCTCATCACCAGCCTGCGAGAGCAGTGCTATGGTGAACCTGGCGGCCACTACCGCATCCACGTGGCCAGCCGCCAAGACAACCGACGGCACCGCGGCGAGTTCTGTGAGGCCTGCCAAGAAGGCATCGTGCACTGGAAGCCCAGCCAGAAGTTGCTGGAAGAGGAGGCGACCACCTACACCTTCAAGCCGCCACCCAGCCCCTCCAAGCCGCAAGCTGAGACGGGTTCTGGTTGCAACTTCTTCTCTGTCCCCTGGTGCTTGTTTTGGGCCACGGTCCTGCTGCTGATCATCTACCTGCAGTTCTCCTTCCGCAGCTCAGTCTAAGATTCTTTTCGTGGGCCCCAGGGAACTGTAGGGACCCAAGGCCAGGGGGCCAGACAAGCTAGTGGGAGGGGCAAAGAGAGACCTTGGGAATGGGGTTAAGTTCTAACACTGTTGCCGCCAGTGACTCATTGGGTTCCCTGGAGAGATCACCCAGCTTTTCCATCTATGATATCATGGGTTTGGGCTAGATCATTGGTTTTTCCAAGTGAAACCCAGGGCCCCAGATTTCTGCACAGGTGCCTCAGGGACTGTTGGGTTTGGAAGGTAGACTGTGTGAGTGGGTCTCCGTCCTGGTGAAACCACCCACCCCAACTGCTGCCTCCTTCTCCTGTTGCTTTAATCAGAACAGTCCCATCTTAGAGGAAGTTCCATTTAAAATTTTGTTTAAAAAAAGATGTACTGCTTTAAAAAACATTTGACGATTACAGGACTAGGTGATCACAAAAGGCCTTTCTTCAGCAATGAGTGCATCCTTGTTTCCTTGTTAAATCCCACCCCTACCCCCCATTATCTCCATCTGGAGCTGCAGCCTTAGATTAACGTCTGCCTAGTGTACAAGCCTCATCCACAGCTCTGCTTTCATGTACACAGCAGAGTTCCTTTTGAAGAGATAGAGGTGGGGTCACTATGTTGTCCTTTTGCTGCTGGGTCCACAGGGTCCCTTGCTTCTTTTTTCCAGGCTCCCAGCTTCTAGCTTCCTTCCACTCTGGATGAATTCTGGGGTCTGCCTGGCTCAGAGATGTTGCTTGGAATGGAGTCTGGTAGAGCTAGGATTCCCACCCACTGTACTTGAACTGGCAGAGAATTTAGGGAAGGATTAGAAGGAAAAGTGTTAGAAGCAAAGTACAAAATCCCTAGGAAACGAATGCAATGAATTTCCATTGTAACAGACTTTTCAGAGTTCAGGGATCAAGCCTGACTGATTCTCAGAAGTTCTGATAGCTGGAACACGGGAGCAGGGGCCTGGTCTCCTGGGCTGTTTGCTGAAACCTTAGTTGAGAGGTCTTTTCACATTGGCCATGCACGAGCCCTCTCACCAAAGTCAGCTGTCCACCTAGAACCATGGGGATGGGGATCATCAGCAATAGAGGAAGCATTAAAGATGTGCCTGTACACAAGTGCATAGATATGTGGCAGGATCTTATATCTTTTTAAAATGGGCTGCGGTATGGTTTAGAGTGCCAGGAGAGAAGACTTTCTGATAATAGGTGTACAGAGTGGGGTGTGGTGGGAGGCAAAAAGCAGGAGATGGGGTGCTGCCCTGTACTTTTGAGGTTTCACCTCACCTCTCTTAATAATTTGACTCTTTTTTCCCTTGTACCCCGCTGCTCCCGTTTATAATGAAAAGTCACCACCATCTATAGTGATGGAGGGAAGAGGGCCACTTATATAAAGATGGGATATTTTAATAAAGATGGGATATTTTCAATCGGGTTTAGTAGTCATTAATGTGTGCTTCAGAGTCACCATACTGTCCCTGCTTGGTAATGGACTGTTGGACACCTCCCTTCCCCTCTCTTTCCTTTCTGGGATCCCCACATAAGGCTTTATCTTCCACCAGCTTCAAGGTCTGGTCCAAAATGTGTCCATAGTCAAGAGGGATGCAGGCAGCCCTTGGTCAGGGACTCAGTATACGGTCAGTCTTTTTCCTGCCGTTACTCTGTCTGATGACTTCCTTGGCTTCGGTCACACAGCATTCATCTCTTTGTTCAGGCCACATATCCTGAGCACCTTGTATCTGGCAAGCCCTGACTTGGGTGTTGGGATCCAGTGGGCACTAAGGGGTAGGCCCTGTCTTTTAGAGATCTCTGCTTATTACAGAAGTTCTCAGCCCTGGCTGCACTGGAGAAATCCTGGGGAGCTTTTAAACCACTACCAGGGCCCAGGCTCCACCTCAGATCAATAGAATCGGAATTTTTGGGAGTGAGTCCTAAGCAACTGACTTAGAATAAAACTCCCAGGTAACCCACCTATGTTGACTGGTATAATGACTTCTAACTGAAGAAGAGGCTTCCATTGGCGCCTACTCTTGTCATAATGAGTCCTGAGATTTTCCTTAATGACCTGCCTTGGATTCTGTAGGACTAAGATTCAGCTTCCTCACTCATTCCCACCCCTTACCCTGGGAACTTAACCCTTCCTCAAACCTTCCTGCTCCTGCCTGCTACATTAGCTTTATCTTGCTCTCAGAGTCTCCATTACTGGCTCTACCATCCTTGCCAGATGCTTATTAAACCTTATTATAATTACTTGTCTATGGCTATACTCCCTGCTAGAATGTGACCCCAATGTAAAAGTGACTTACCTCAGGTCTCACTGCCAGATAGGGTCAGAAGAAGGAGTTAAACCCTCACTTAGTTTGAGCTTTAGCCTAGAACTCTTTCCTAAAGCACTAAGGCTCTTGCTGTTCTGTGGGAAGATGTCTACAGTCTATGGAGACCCACTCTGTCTCTCGTAGTATCCCTTAAACTTGCTATAGATGGGAGGGTCTGGCTTGCTCACCAGCATAGCCTTGTCTTGTCAAAGACTTCTCTGGGACAGTTTTTTCTTTGCACACATTGCCACATGCCACATAATGAACTTGTTAGGTATATCCTAGGTGTTATAAATGAACTCTTCAGGGACATCCCAGGATCCCAAGCCTCTCCCACTGGAGCTTCTGTGCATTGGTCTTGATGTTCAAGCCAGGAGGAGACCTACAGGCACTGAATTGTGGTACTGGAGGCTTAAATCTTCTGTGTGGGGTCAGCAAGGAGTGCTGCCTTGATCACTTTCTTCAAACTCGTTGGGACTGTGGGCCAGTCAAGAGGAGAACTCATTCTAGGGGTCAGGAGTGTTGAGAACCAAGAAGATCACTAACGATGGTCAATTCCCAACAGATTAAGTCCATAGACTATTAGATCTGTAAGACATATTAGAGACGCCTTGATCTTGTGTTTTGGGCCCTTATGTCATGGAAAAAGTAAGGAACTTGACCATCATGGTACAGCATGAATTAAGGGAAGACCATGAAATTTGGGGCTAAGAAACACTGGATTCTTGGCTTTGCTACTTACTAGTTGTATGGCTTTAAACAAGTTACTTAAGCTCCTTAAGCCCCATTTTGCTCCTCACCAAAATGGGAATATACTATGTGCATTGGAGGGCTGTGGTAAGAAATAAATAGTACGTTATCTGTACTGATCAAGAGCACATGCTCCTTCTCCTCTTTCTCCCCGTTTCCCTTTCAGTCAACAGCCCCTCTCCTCCTTGAGTCTTAGAGTCTCTTTATGACAGACTCTTTCTCTTTATGATTTCAGCTCTGTTGGTAAATGCTTTAGGAAAAACATGAAGAGCAAGGTTTAATTTTCTAGCTCAAGGCTGAGACCTGGTCTATTTCAATATATGTACAGTTCTTTCTTTTCTGTTCCTCAAATGTATTTCAAAGCAATGACTTTATTTTCTATCAGCATTGTAGCCCCTCTTTATTCTTCAAAGACAGATATTTTAAGAAATCTCCCCAAACAGAAAACACCAGTGATTCTGGGCTCCACTCCATTGGTTGAAATACTCCAGAAGGAATTTAATTCTTTTCCAAGTCTCATTCTGGTTCTCAGTAGGGCTCCCAGCTAAGGAATTTCCTTTGGAGTCATTTTTGGCGTTGTGTGGGTACTACCACATGTACCAGAGAAATGAAATATGCCTGTTGTATGGCTATTTGGTAACAGGCTCTCCTTGTTGAGCAGAGGGCGAGGTTGGTATGGGAGACAGGTAACCTGGGTTTCAGCCTTAGTTTAGCCATTATATAGATATCTAGGCTGCTGACTTCGGGTGACTTATTCTTCTCCCTCCCCTGGATCTCAGTTTTCTCATTTGTAAAGCAAAGAGGGAAGGTGATCTGAAGGATTCCTGGTAGCTCTGACCTTGTCACAGATTGCTGCTTAGCCCTATTTGTCTTGGAGTGTTTGGGGTGGTGCCTTGCCCCTGACCCCTCCAGTAGGTCATCTAATTGTAACCCCAGGATTTTAGTCTGCCTAGGTCAGTTTGGAATTTGACCCTCTTAACTGAATAGTCATAACATCTTTCTTTCCTTTCCTTTCTGGAAGCAAGCTTTTTATAAATCTTATAAAATATAAAGATATTCATATATCTTTATGAAATAATTTATGGATACTATTATGAAATCTTTATGAATATCATTATAAAATATACAGATATTCATATTTTGAAAGGCTGTTACTTTGAGAGGTGCTGCCTTACACAAGGACTTGGGTGGTAGTGGTGGAATTTCAGTCTGTATTTTATCTTCTCATTTCTAAAATTAGCCCAATATTTTTACTTCTGACTTAATAGGGTTATAGTAATATTCTGAGGACATAATATATTACTTATCTTCAAGATTCATTTATTCAACAAATGTTTATTGAGTACATATTATGTGCCAGACATTGTTCTAGGCACTGGGTATATAGTGAAGAGCCAAATGACTGAATCAATTGACCTTATGGATCGTAGAGGGACTAGATAATAAACAATATAAGTAAAATATGTAGTATATGATATAGTGTTAAGTAGTAAGGAGAAGAATACAGTAGGCAGAGGGGATAGGAAGGGCAGGTTATCGAATTATACTTTTAGATTGGGTAAGTAGAGAAAGTCTCGCTAAGTCACATTTGAAAAAAGATGAAAGAACCGAGCAAAGGGAATTATGTGCAAAGGCTCAGAGATAGGAGCAGATGGAATGCTCAACTGTGAAGAGGCCAATGTGGCTGGAGTTCAGTTCAGGCTTGATAGTCATTACTGTGTGGTAACGGGGGTCAGAGCATATAAGCCATACATTACTGTCAGGACATTGGTTTTTAATTTGAATGAGACAAGAAGCCACAGGTGGGTTTGAACCATAGAGTAAAGAAAGAGGTGTATTAAAGGGTGGTGGCCTGTCCCAGGGTGGTAACAACTGGCATTGAGTCTGGATCTATTTTACAGATAAGCTGAGAAGATGTGCTGATGACTCAGACATGGGGTCTGAGAAAAAGAGAAGTCATAGAGGCCCCAGGTGTTTTTTTGACCCAGGGCAACTGGCAGGATAAATATAGTTGCCACTTTCTGAGGTGAGGAAGGCTGTGTAGGAAGAGATTTGGGGGCCATATGAGGAGTTTGGTTTTGGACAAGATGTAAATTTTGAGATGTGTTTTAGGCATTCTGTTAGACATTAAATGTGAGAAATGTCAAGATGGCAGTTGACTCTTCATACCTGCAGTTCAGGAGAGGCCCAAGCTGGAGATAATATTGAATATCATGAGTTTGGGTGGGCTAATTCATGCAGAGTCCAGGGGCTCTCCCTGTAGAGAGGTGGGAAAGAAGGAGAAACCCACAGGGAAGCTGTGGGATCTGAGGCACAGAGAGCATGATTCACTTGAACTTTCAGAGCCGTTAGGCAGCAGAGCTTGGACTGGAGCCCAGGTCTTCAGAGTTGAGGATCAGAGCTCTTTCCACTGGCCCAAAGCACCTTCTCTTTTATGGTACCAGCTTACTCCTTGGACTGGAATTCTGTTCATGTCCCTGCCTGGGACATGTTTCATCAAGTCTGAAGAGGACATGGATTTTTACTCTTTTTCTCAGTGTGTTTGAAGTATTTCATTATTTCAAAATGCACTAAAATTAAAGACTTAGTGGGAGGCCTAGAGTGCCAACATGGATTTAGGCATTAGACATGCAAACTTAGACCAAAGGGAGATGTTGTCAGAGTTGTTTAAAGGAAAGATTCTGTTGTCTTGGATCCCGGTGACAGGCCTGGGCCACATGTGAGCATTTAATAAGCCAGACAGTCTCAGTAGATGGAAAAGATGGAATCATGTCATAGAATAAACAGCTCAAAGGGAAATGAGAGTCCTCACTTTCAAAGTAGGTCAACGTCCTCTGAAACTTGGGCCTGGACTGCATCTACACATACCCCTCGGGTACCCTGAGCTTGCCTTGGTTGGTGCTGGTTTGTTGGTATGGATTGGGGATCATAACCTGTTACTTTGCAGAGGCCTCCACTGGGACTGGCAGATGTTGGTGGGGGAGATATGTTTCCACCTACACTGATCTGTTCATCATTCCACATGCTCGCCCTGGGCACTGTCCATTCTTGACATACCTTCTTGTCATAACGCTGTCTTGTCTTTACACCCCATTCCTCACAGGGAACTCCCTTGGCATCTGCATGAGCTGCCTAAGTGTTGAAAGTGTCCTGGCTTCTTTTCCTGTGATCAGAAGCTCATTGCTGGGAATTAAGCCTGTGTTTTTGCATCTAAATGACAGTTTCCTTATCTTCTTAAGAAAAAAAAAGACTAACACATACCAGATGCAGGGGGTGGTTGTAAAGGTCTTGTTTGTCTTCTTCCCTCGAGTTCAGAGAACGCTGTTCCTTCCTTTCTGGAGACAAGCACTGACACCAGCAGGCCACAGAAAGAGCAGGGCCCTCAAAGCCATTACCCCTTTTGGGTTTCGGTCCCTGCCCTGTTTCCTCTCTACTTCTCTACTGGTTCAACCTGGAGTGTTAACAGAGGCTGGGAATCTGTTAACACTGGCTTTTTTTTTTTTAAGGCACAGCCCTAGGTTCTCAGAGGCACAGGAAGCAGATTCCTGTCCTCCCTCTCCACGGGCCTGCCCTAGTTCAGGGCCAGCGAGGTCCCTTGCCTGATGTTCATAGTCATCTTAAGTTTTCCTGCCTTTTGCCCCTTCTCCCCCAGCTGACTCTGCATCAATGCTTCATTTGATCATATTGCACCAATGCTTCATTTGATCATATCGCATCTCTCCTTGGTCCCCAAACTTCAAGTGTCTCCCCATTCCACAAACCAAGCTGAGCATCCCAGGAGAGACTTCAGATCTTCCTCGGGGTGTTCTTTTTTTCTCCCAATGTGTCTGGATCTCCAGGGACACCAAGTCATTCAGTTTCCCGCAAACCCACTGCCTTTTCATCTCCCTGCTGTCACAAATGCTATCCTCCGTGCCTGGAATGCCTTCCCCTTCTTCAGTTTACCACTACAAAGTAAAAGAGACTGTTCTTTCCAGGAAAACATCAATGCAGCAGAAATTTCTGAGTGGGGGTGTTGCTGGGAGTCACAGGAAAGTTCTGGATCATGGCCTAGAGCAGCAAGGCTTCCACATCATCTCTGCTTCTCACCAACCATGTGACCTAACTCCAACACCCAAGCCTGGGTAATAGAGGCTGCCAACATTCTTTAGGGGTCACATACCAGCAGGATAGGCTAGAAATGTGGTTCTCAAAGCGTATGTACTACAGAACTTTAACCGCCCCCCCAACCCCAGTGCTCAGGCCTTACTCCTGACTGATTATATTTGAATCTCTGGGGGTAGGACCCAGACATCAGTATTTTTATAAACTTCCCAGGTGACTCCTGCTTTGAGAAGCCTGGGTGGAGAACCAGTGCCATGAGGGCCTGGGCCCCAGCGTCCATCAGAACTGGTTTCAAATCCCAGCCTCCTCAGCTCTAACTGAGAGATCTTGGACCATACTTTTTAAATATAAGTGTTTAATTTTAGAGTGGTTTTAGGTGAACAGAAAAATTATAAAGATGGTACATAAAGTTCCCATATAACCGTCACCGATTTCCTGTATCACTAACAGCCTACATCACTATGGTCCATTTATCATTCTTAACTGAAGTCCACGCTTTGTTGCCGCATGATGGTCTCCCTCCTGTTTCTGTGTCTCACGTCTCCTGTCCTTATGGGGACACCAGTCATATTGGATTAAGAACCTACCTTACTTTGGTATAACCTTCTCTTAACTAATTGTCTCTGCAGTGACCCCATTTCCAAATAAGGTCACATTTTGATGTACTGAGGGTTAGGATTGAACATATCTTTTGGGGGAATACTTTCCAACCTGTTATAGGCTCCTCTGGGCTGTGAGTTTGTCCAACTTTTCTCATTGTTGATGACTCTACAGCTCAGGAATGTTGGTCAAGTATTTTTAGAATATCCCTCAAATGGGATTTTTCTGATAATGTTTCTCATGATTAGACTGGGGTTATGAGATTTGGGGAGGAAGAAAAAGCGCAAAGGTGCAGTGCCACTTCCATCACAGCATATCAAGGTCACGTACTATCAACATGACTTATCACTGTGGATATTAACTGTGATCTCCTGGCTGAAGTAGTGTTTTGTCAGGTTTTTCTACTATGAAGTTACTCGTCCCCTCTCCCATTTGCATATTGCATTCTTTGGAAGGGAGTCACTGTGCAGCCCACACTTAAGGGATGGAGAGTAATTTCATCTCCTTTAGAGCAAAGTATTTAAATAAATTATTTGGCATTCTCCACAGGAGATTTATCTAGTCTTCCCCATTTATTTATTTATCCAGTAATTTATTAATATAAATATGTGCTCATGGATATTTACTTTATACTTTGGGTTATAATCCAATACTATTAATTTCTTTTCTTGTTAATATTATTCCAGCTTTGGCCATTGGAGCTCTTCCAGTAGCTCCTGTGCCCTTTTGGTGTACTTTCATCATCATGTGACTTCCTTACTTTCTAAAACAAGATGCTTTCGGCTCATCTTGTACCAGAAATATACCCATAACAGGGCAGGGTATATTTCCTGCCCTGGTCCCAGAATCAGCCATTTCATCAAGGAGTTCCTTTTACTGGAGAATAGGATTAGAAACCAAAATTTGAATACTATGTGTGCTTGTTGCTATGGGGTGTTATCTTTTTAGGCTTGGCCATGTTTTTAACCTCTCTGTGCTTCAGTTCGCTCACCTGTAAAATGGGGATACTAAAGTACTTTCATCACAGGTCATTGTGATGATTAAATTAGAGAATCATGTAAGAGCTTAACATAGTCTCAATTATATAGTAAGTGCTCAAAAATGTTTGTGATTATTTCCCATAGAATTTTTTATGTGTGAGCTAAATTATTTGCCAAAGTTCTTTCCCATTTGCTAATTTTTCTGATACAATGACCCTCAAGAGGAGTAGGGTATAGATTTTTCTGCTAGTTTATAGATGGAGAAATTAAGTGAATAAGGCATTCAACTTATGCTGCATTAGAACCTGAGTGTCTTGGTTTCAAGACCCATTCTAGATCCAAATGATCGCCCTCTCTGCCACCTGAGTTTTCCCATCCCTGATTCTTGCCTAGCGTTTCTTGAAGGACTTCTTGGTGGTGCTGATTCTTAGATTCATGTCACCAGAAAATATTAACTCACAGCAGAAAGTACTCCAACCCATAACAGGCCACTCGTAGATATGGTATCGTATTTTCTGAACCAAACAATTGAACATATGATTGAAAAAATATTTTTCTAATGTGTATGGATGACAACCAAGAAATATAATTTGAATGCTGAATAATTGGCATCCTGATACTTTGATAATTTACAGGAACAGTAGGACAAGGTCTGCAATCAGAACTGACCTGTAAAACTTAAGACATGCTATTGTATTGATAACATGATCTTCTCATCATAGTCTCTCTCTCCATGGCACAGTGATCCTGATCAAACACAGAGACATGCTGATGAATGAAAACACAAGTCACCAGAATCATCACTGCATGCAAAACATAAGCCAAACAGGATGCTTTCACTCAAGGCAGATGTTTATTGGAACAAACGTGTAGTCACCCACAAGAACAACAGCTTCTGTTGCTAATGAAATTGGCGTGATCGTTATTGACAACAACAACCTTCATGGTATGAAATCACAGCTTTAGATATAAAAACTATATTCTAGGGAGGTAGATTTGGTTGCATAGAAGAGACTTTTGTAAGAGGCAGCTCCTGTTGAGGTTGAAATGGGCTGCATTTGGAGGTCATGGGTTTCCCATCTCCAGAAATGTTCAAGAAAGAGGTTATGAAGTTAGGCAAGAAGGTCCTAACAGACACACCAACCTTCTGCGTCTATGACTCTGTGAGAGATTTAGGTTTCTTGGATCTTAGCAGCAGTGTAGGGGCTGATATATCTGTATACAGCACATTTGGATGTTCCCTCGGGACAGGAACAAAGTCGCAGTTGGGAGAATAGACAGGATAAACTGTGTCCAGCCAGAAGTTAGTACAGACAGACACCCTCTGTTTTTTGAAGGTTTGATTTACTGCACTTCACTTTTACAAAAAAGTTCATTAAATTAGCACCTGTTCCACTAACCGAAAGAAATCTGAAGAGGATTTTCAGTTTTAAGAAAAAAAGATAAAAAGCAAGATCAGGGTTCAGAGTTTGCTTCGCAGCAAGCTCTTCCAGAAACATCACACACCCTGAGCGGTAGCAGTGGCCCAGCCAAGCTTCTTCCCCGGGAACCAGGCCCAGCATCTCAGTGTCAAGGTGCCATAGCTTTGAACCGTGTCAGTGAGCATCTGCATTTATCTTGATTTATTTTGTACATCACTTAGCAAGATGTATCCTAAGGTAATTGTTCCTTCATTGTATGTTGTTCTGGCTTATGAGAGGCTTAATAGGAATGCTCTCCTTTTGATTAGTAGGGGTGGGTGGACCAGTATTTGTATACAAATCCTGAGGCTAAGTCTCATTGTTGTATGACTTTAAGGAGAAAGTCCCCTTAAATGTTGGTTCTGATTCCAGAATCAGAACATGGGTCTACTAGACATGTCGTTTTTGTGAGAGAAGATAGTGTAATCTGAGGAAAGCTTCAGGGGACATTTGTTTGCTCTGTTCTCCTTCCACCTGGAAGGCCTTCTTGTCTTACCTGTGGAATGCCCACCCTCCTCAAAGTTCAGCTCCAGTACCACATTGTCTGGGATGCCTTCCTGATGTTCCCACCTCCAGTGCCCCTGTGCTGCTCCAACACATCACAGTGATGGGGTGGGGCAGGAGGTTCATTCTGTTTAAGGTGAGCACTTGTGTATGTGTTGGTTCCTCCCCTTTGTAGCTTCTGGAAGGTAGGAGTCATGTTCCCGTCATTTCAGCAGTCTCTGGGGCAGTCAGCACAGTCTAGTACGTGAGGACTCCCAGGCTGTGCTGCAGATCAGAAAGGTATGGTGTTTTGGAATGCTCTAGGACAATTCCAAAGCTTTGCATTGCACTTCTTCTTTGGTGTATGAAAAGGATCTCGAGCTTGCTTGACAAATGTCTGATGGAGTTGGGTCTCATTGTCATCTTCCCTTTCCAGAGTAAATTGCAGGGCACAGAGAGGTAGAATGACTAGCTCATAGAATCAGAAGCAGGCTGTGACCTGCTATCCCTGAGCATTCAGCCTTAGGCTTAGTGTCCATAAGTCTCATTCAGTCTCATTCTTTGTGCTTTCTTTCAGCAAGAGACCCTGAATGATTCCAGCGGCTCCAGTGCAAGTCAAGAACTGAAGTCTGCTGTGAAGACTGATTTTTATAAAACCAGACAGGGACTTGGGGCTTCTGATCCCTGGATGGGCTTAAACCTCAGAGTTCTGGAGGGAGGGAGTTCTCTGGGAACTTCCTGAGACAGGAGCTGGCTCTCCGAGGGAATTCTGCATGGGAAACACTTGTTACTGTGTGGGGCGAGGGTGTTCAGAGTAAGGTACAGTGGGGAGGAATTGGAAGAATGGCTGCGTGGAGTCAGCTGTGGGCACAGGGAGCGAGGGCTCAGGGGCCTGAGTCTAGCCTATCAGGGCTGACCTTGTGCAGCTCAGATTCTCAGAAAGGGAAGGGGGTTGGGGCCTAGGGCTGATGCTCTGCTTAGGAATAGGGAAGATTCCTTGACTAGCACTTTGCCTGGGCTATGTCTTTGGGAACCAAGCTGTGGTGAATGAGGGTGGGAGTTGCTGCTGCAGCAGTATTTTCTCTGCAACAAAACTCTGTTAAACCCTAAGGTAGTTTTTGCCTTTGGGTTACTTTGGCTTTAACTCATCTCATTAAGGAAAAATGGCTTCTTTGGATCTTAGATCGTCAGAGCTGGGAGGGTCCTTCGGGGTGAGGGGGAGGGACTGCTTATAGTCACACAGAGAGTGGGGATGGGGGCAGGTGGGGCGGTAGGGGGGACAGAGCTAGTTCCAGAACCTGGTGTCTGGCTTCCCAGCCAACCATTCCCAATCTCCCTCCCTGCCCTGCTTCTTGCAAGCCTCTCTCACAATTTGGTGTCTTGCTCATGCATTGCTGTGGGACATGCTATAGGACTAAGCACCTTTTCTCTTTTTCTTTTTTTACAGGGGGAAGGGATTGGGTTTGGGAAATGTGTGGTAGCACAGAAGCACAGAGCATTTGGGGGCAGAAGAAAGAGGCGGTCAAGGTTTAGGGTGAGGGTGCACACTGATCATCCCTAACACCCAGCCAGGATTTGTAAGAGAACTTTGCCTGCCTGGTAGACACACTGACTGCTAAGTCACATATATTGGGTGCTTAGTTTATGCCTGCGCTGTGCTAAGTGCTGTGTATATATTAATTAATTCAGTCCTCATCAAACTTTTATGAGGTAGGTAAGGTATGCCATTTCTGGAAATGGACAAAGAAATTGAGGTTCAAAGAGGTGAAGTCACCTGCCGGGTATTACAAACCTATTGAGGGACAGAGCCTGGATTCAGCCCTGTGTGCTGATCACTCAGTTACTCTGCTTCTTTAAAGAATGAGAAAATGGGGCTGAGATGGCCCCATTATTGGCCAGTAATAGATGGGCTGAATGAGGTGGGTGAAGGGCGAGGGTGTCTTGCACCAGATAATTATCCTCTGCTGCTGACTGACCACGGACAGGTGGTGAAAAACTGAATTCAGTTCCTCATACTGATGACTGTCTGGATCCAGTTCATGTTGCTGTAGATGTAGGAATATACTCCATAGCGATCCTTCTTTCCACAGTCGTCGCCCCAGGACACCGTGCCCACCAAGTACCACCGGCCTCTCTCTTTATCCAGGGTCACCATGGGGCCTCCAGAGTCACCCGAACAGGAGTCTTTCCCCCCTAGATGAAAAAACAAAAAAGAGACGGAGGTTAAAATAACCTGTCCCCTTCCCTAACCCCAAATCCAAAGGATCCTCCTTCTCCCCACCGCTGACTTGTAGTTCAGAGAATTGGGCACGAGGGGGCGCAAGCAGATCACTTGACTCAAACCTGGGCTCAGAAGTTCTAGGTCAGGCCTCTGCAGAGCCCAGTGATTTTAGAAAGGGCAGGTTAAGAACTCTCTTGTTTCATAGGTGAAAAGTTGAACTTAGAGAAGGGAATAATGGAAATTTCTTAGCACTCTTCTTTCTGACACAGCTTCTCCAACAGAATCCTTGCTTTCATGACCTTCCTCCCCCTCTTCCACTGTTCAGCCTACCTGACTCCAAGGTCTCCCTCCAGCCCTTTTGTTGCTGGGCTCTGCACCACTTCCTGGCTGGTGGTGATCTATTATATGCCAGTCTCTTGACTCACCTTCCTTATACCCAGCACAGATCATGTCGCTGGTCACAATCCTCTTCACCGGGGCATAGGCCTTCTGGCAGGTGTGGTGATCAACAATTGGGATTTCAATCTGAAACACAAGACCATTGTTGTTCCCCACTCCAGGATGAGGAGTCCCTGCAGTTCTGACACCCCCTATAGCTGGCTCCCCCATCCCCATCCCCATCCTGGAGGAGCCTGGGACTCCCTTAGACCTAGTCTCAGAAACTGCCCTGTGGTATAGGTGAAGAAACACTGAATGGAGAATCAGGAGATGCATTTCAGATACAGTGTCAGTCATGAACTTGCTGTGTGACCTTGGGCAAGTCATTGGCCCTCTTTGAGTGTTAGTTTTGTCATGTGTAAACTGGTGATAATAATACTTGTCTGGCCATTCCAGAGCATTTCACACTTCTCCATCATCACACTGATCACATCGAAAATTGCCTTGTGTACCTTGCATTTGACTATCAGCCCCAGGAGGCCAGGGACCAGAACTGTCCTTTTGTCCCCCAGCATACCTGGCAGCCAGCACAATGTCTAGTACCCGGGAGGCACCAAATAAACACCTGGGAGTTAATGAATGAAGGATGGATGGCTGTTGCAAATTTGGAAAATTTTAAGTACATTAAAATAACATATGTTGAAGGATTTAGAAACTACCTGCGTCAGTCATAGGACCTGGTATTGTCAGAGCCAGGCAGCAATTAGAGAACGTCCGGTGTTGCCCCTGACTCTGCAACTTGAGATACTATTCTATCACATAGAGAGGCAAATCACTTGTTTAAGATTACCCAGCAAGTCAGTAGCAGCCAGGACTTAGAGCCATGGCTCCTTATTTCTAGTTCCGTGTTCTTTTATGTAATGATATAAATGTGAAGTTCTAAAAGTAACAGTCAAGTATATACTGTAAGATCTGCAGGTCTCAAGAGCCTATTCTTTGGCCCATTCTTGTTTAACCTGCTACATGAATCTTTATCATATACAGATGGACCATCCTTCTGGATCTCCAAGTCTGTTGTTTTCTGCAAGAATTTCCATGAGCTGAGCCTTTAATAAGCTACAGAAACAGTCAACAATGTTTAGAGACTGGAGACCCATGCTATGCAGAACAAACAGATCAAGCCTGTTGGAATTCGCAGTCCCAGTGAACTTTGCGGTGAGTTTGAGCCCCTGGTGTCTTCTTCAACCACTATCTGCTCAGGCCTCCAAGTCCCTGAGTGGCAGCATGGAGCAGGAAGGTCCCATGCAGGGCAGAGGTGTCACACTCTGTAGGGCATAAGTTGAACTTCACCTCCATCAGGGTCTCTGGGAACCTTTGCAAGAACTGCTTCCCCCAGCCACTGACGATGACCATGGCCCCTGGAGGAGAGAAGACACAGTGGGAGCAGAAAGGCTGTCTGTGCGGTTTTCAGAAGGTTGCACCTTGCAGCCCCATCCTCCTCTGCCTGACCCTCAGATTTGCACCCTCAGAGAAAGGCAGTTCGGTGAGGAGGAAGACTGCTGGGCTGCAGGTTACCTGTAACAGTGGTCTAGGAACTTGTTTCTATGAATCATTAGCTGGTTTGTTTAGTTGCCCATTCTCCCCACTGCCAGCTGACATGGAACCTGGGCTCCATGAAGGCAGTCATCTCCTCTGTCTTGTTCACTGCTGTATCCCTATGCCTGTAACAGTGCTGGCACATAGTAGGTGCTCAAGCAATCATTGTGAAAAAAATAAAAAGTCTGGTCTAGTCCACAATACACTATGCTACCCGTAGCAAGCCCTCACTCCTCCCTCCTGTTCTGAGCCTCAGTTTCCCTATCCACAAGATGAAGAAGCCCGACTTGAGATCCTCTTACTTCCCCACCTCCCAGCTCTGATATTCTAGAAGTCTATAAAGTCAGCAAATCTCAAAGTGTTGTGGAAGTGGGTTGAGCACTGAGAGAGAACTTCTTTCTTTATTTGATGAAAAAGAAAAAGCCTGGATCCTGAAAACAGCAGTGGACTTTAAGTTGAAAAACCTGGATTCTAGCTCCTGGATCTGCTCTTACAAGCTGTATCTTGAGTAAGTCACTTCACCTTGCTAGCCTTCAGTTCTCTCCTGTGGAAAATGGGGCTACAACACCACCTCACAAGGCTTCTATCCGTGGTAAACAAGTTAATGAATGTAAAGCAACTGCACAGGGTAGGCATATGGCATCTGATGAGTCAGAGCCCTACCCGTGTCTTTCCTGTTGGCCCGTTCCACCTAAATACTTCTCATATTCTGCTTGGCAGTTTTTTTTTTTATAACTTCTTGAACTAAAGGAGTTTAGCTGTGATATGGCACCACTGAACTTCTAATAGAATAAAAGAGAAACCAACTGCCCAGTGTTAGACTCTCACTCTATATTGGGTATATTTGAATATAGTATTTCATTTAAATATCACAACCACCCCCTGAGGTATTATCCTCAGTGTAGAGGTAAGGGACCTGAGGTTTGGCAACTTCCTTAAGGTCAACCAACTAGGAAACGGTGGCACGAGGATTTGACTCTATGCTGGTGATTAAGATACTGTCCCTCAGCTCCAAACTTAGCCTTTTATACTCTGCTTTGTGATGCAAGGAATGAGACTCTAAAACGGCACTTTTGCTTTGTCATGGGTGATTCTGGAAAAAGAGGGCACTTCCAGGAAGGCTTGCCATTGCTGTTAGCATAGCCCTACCACTGGTTTCTTACTGAAGCAGTGGTGGCTGGTTCCAGCTCTTTGCCCTGACACCATCAGCACAGGGGTCTGAGTTCTCACTCCACAGGCTCTCTGTCCAAGCTTCTAGGCTCTATAACTCCATCCTCTTCCATTTGTCCTCCCAGCCCCAGGAGTGGTGGCTCCTCCCTGCAAGTACTATCCCTCGTATCTCAGCATCCCCCTTTACTTTTCCAGTCCTCCAATACCCTATGTTAGAGTCTCTCTGTTACAATAATTAGTCTGGTTTCTGTTCTCCCATCTGGATTCTGACTGATATAGTACTTACAACACTGAACAAGCCTGCCTGTTTACTACATGCTACCTTGGAACCAGTTCTGACTTAGCTGTTTTAGGGGAGGCATCTGAGGAATCACACAGACGCTGTCAGCTGGCTTCGTTGGCACCCGAGCCTCACCAACGCCGGAGAAGTCTCTGTGGAGGCAACTGCTGTTCTGCAGAGGTAAGACCAGAGATGGGGAGAGGTACCTTCCTCCGGGGGCCTATTTGGCAAACAGATGGGCATCACAAAGTCATTCAGCACCGGGCCCTTTGACAGCTCCACCAGAGCCACATCATTCTCAAATGTGTTGGGGTCATACAGGGGATGGAAGAAGATGTGTCTGGCCACGAGATGCTGTTCAGTCTCATCTGACCGCAATCTCCAGTGTTTACCTGGGCAAGAACAAGGCACATGAGGCATGGAGATGATGGAGGCACAGAAAATAAGGTCTCATTTTGCTCCCTGTCAGCCCCCTGTCCCATCCAGCCTGTGTTTCCAGCCTTAACTCTTAATACTTTCCTTCACAGCTTTCCCAGACATCCTGCCCTACCTGCTCTTCCCCACGTATTCTCATGGGCTTCCATCTCAGTCTTGCTTTATGAGCTGATCTCATTGCCTTAAAATACTCATTGCAGTGCCCATTGCCACATGTCCAAATCATATAATCATTCTTCAGTGCCTGGATCCTGTGTTGCCACCTCCATGAAGCCTCTTCAATTCTTGAGTTGGATTCTTCAGTTAGAAGTCTTTTCCCTATGGACTCCCATGACACTTGATCTATTTCTCTTCCACAGAACTTACTGCTTTTTTTCTTATACCAGAGGTCTCCCTGCTTATATCTTATTCCTTTATTAGGCTGTAAGTTCTTTGTGGGCAGGAACTAGATCTTAAGAATACTTGTGTCCTTAGATCCTAGCAGAGTGTCAGTAGGGAACTGAGTTGAATCAGCTGGTGGTCTTGGGGAGGGGAAGCTTGGATTGTATGTGTATGGTCCACTTGAAACCATGGATTCATAGAAGCCTGAAGCATCTTTGGAAACGAGACTGGGCACTTTATTTTCCCATTATAAAACCGAGGCCTAGGCTTCACAGACTTGCTCAAGGTCCCTGCACCTGGAAATCATTGCCTTGAGCTTGGACTCAGGTCCCTGGAATCCAGTCTCAGCTGGTTCTTCATCCTGGGTATCCTGTCCTGATGAATGAGTTATTGGACATACCTCTATCCGAGAACCACAGCTGGCTTCAGGAATCAGTTTGCCCCTCACTCACCAACAATAATTCTGAGGTCAGAAGGGGCAAGCCTGTAAAAGTTGTGGAAGACTGGGTCCTCTGGATCCAGTGAATGGTGGAGGCAGTGAGCCGCGGTCAAAATCCAGTTGGAACCTGAGAAGACAATAGTGCACACACACTGCCCTGCACTGCCCCAACCTGTCTTGAGCTGAGGGCCTTCAGACGACTCTAGGGTACCCTTCTCCATTGCATTTCAAAGCCTCTAGTCAGACACTCATATCCTAATCTAAAGAGGAGGAGTTAAATCTGTGATTTTATCTGCCTATTCCAACCAAAGCCAAGGCTGAACATCTTAAACTGGGTTTCAGGCCTCCCTTAAACCCATTGGGTTAGTGAGCTCCCGACAGCCCAAGGTGGGCTCGACAGCCCAAGGTGGGCCCACACAGAACCTTGTGCTCACTGCCCACCTCTCTGGCCTTGTGGTTCCTGGACCAGCATCAACAGCCTTATCTGGAAACTTCTTAGAAATGCAGACTCTCAGGCTCCCACCTCAGATCTATTGAATCAGAATCTGCATTCAGTAGGAAAATCTGGGAATTTTAACAAGATCCTCAAGTAATTCCTATGCACACTAAAGTTTGAAAAGCACTGCTTTAGCATGGTGGTTCTCAACTGTGGATGTACATTAGAATCACCTGGGAAACTAAAAAGACAAAAATCAAAACAAAACAAAAATAGTGCCTGGGCCTGGAACCAGACCAGCTAAGTCATGGGAGTATGTCCTAGGCACAAGCATGTTTTAAAAGTTCTCCAAGTGACCCTATGCCCTCACTGCTCTGATCCTAACCTCTCATTTTGTAGATATGGATCCTGAGGCCTGGAGCAAAGCAGGGATGTCTAGGATCACCCAGAAGGTTAGTGACAGGACAGGGCCAGACCCTGGGTCTCCTGACCATCAGCCTAGAGCATGTCTCCCATCTTGGCTATCTCTTCCCCTCAATGGACAGGTTCCTGCCCTTTGTTTAACATGTGGTCAGGCTTTGGTTTGTCCTTTAGGTGAGGCAGATGATAAAACCATAAATAACTAAACCTAGAGGCATAACCAGGATGAACCAAAGAGAAAAAAGGCACCAGGGCTTGGGAGTGGAAGTATCAGGTCAGAGTTCAGAGTCCCAAACAGATATTCTTTGGCAGCAGGTCCCAGGCTCTACTTGGCTCTCTTGGGACCCACTCTGTGCTCTGGCTACTAGGTTCTGAGTAGAGCTCCATGTAGGCCACCCTCTTTCACTGGAGGCATTTTTGATCTCTGTCCATAGCCAGGGACTCTTGGCCAAATTTTCCAGGTGGATAAAGTGGGACAAGGTAGCCAGGTAGGAGAGCCTGTTTCAGAGCAAGGCTCTGGGCCATTTAGATGACCCCAGGGTGTGTCATGGCGAGTTCAGAGATGTGACTTTACCTCCCAGCTCTGCAAATATTCTTAGAGTCCCTGAGCCAGGCTCCCTCTACCCAGCTTTTAGTGCTGGCAATGAAAGGGTGATGCTTTCCCTCCTTCCTCCATCCCTCGGCCCCTTTCCTGCCTCTCTGCTTCCTCTGTCCTCTCCCACCCCACACTCCCTCTACAACAATGAGTACCAGGAGGAAGAGAGAGATTCTAGATAGGAGATCTGGGCAGGGCAGAGCCTGAGAGAAGTTGCAGCTCAGCCAAGGATAGAGCAGCAGATTTCTAACATCTTCAGAACATAACAGGGAATAAACATGCAGTAGATATGAATTAGCATTGAACATTATTGAACTTAAAAATTCAAGGCTTAAGAAAACTAACTTAATTCTTAAAACAGTGGGCACATAATCCATCTCTTTTACTCACATTCTAACAACATTGGCAATGGCCGATGAAGCGGTCTTGCTCCCCACTCTCCCCTCTGCTCCTCCTCATCATCTCTCTGCTTCTCTTGTTACCTGTTCCTCACTTCTGGTTCCTCCATGCTTTTCTGTCTTTCCTGATTTTTCTGTCACTTGGGTATCGTGTGCCGCACCTGTCTCTCTTCCTTTTATCATATTTGTTTACCTTTATTTTCTCCTTTACCTTCCTTGAGTTCCTTCTCTCTTATTTTCCAGGCCTCTCTCCTATTCTCCATGTCTCTTTCTGTCTTCTCTATCTCTGTCTCTCTGTCCCTCTCCCCTCTTCAATTCCTTGGTCCTCTCCCCTGCCCAGTACCCACAGGGCTGCCCCTGTCACTTGTATCACTCTCTGTGCCCCTTTGGAAGCCTCCATAGAGTGGGAACACTCAGCTTGGTATGTGGGACTGCAAGGATCACTTCCTCCTCAAGGAGCACTGATGCCTGGTTGTAGTTTCACATTTCCCAGGGTGGCCAGTGCCTCTGCTTAGGGATGGATCGCTGATGGGAGCTGTCCTCACCTGACTGAATGCTGGAGGAGGTGGGTCAGTGGGGGGCAAGGCCCACAGCCCCAGGAGCTGTCCAGGCACACATGGACCCATCCAGATCTTTGTTCTCTGTGATGGGATCAAACGAGGAACTGGCTGTGAGCTCTAGAGTGCTATTAATTTTTCTATGATGTCAGAGATGGAATTGACCTTAGATCAAAAATTGCAGCAGGAGGTGCTGTTAGCCATTCCTTCCCTGCCCTTACTCCTTAACGCCCACCACCTTTAATCCATTACAAAATTCTGACACTTTTGCCCTGGCCAGGTGGTTCAACCAGTTGATCTCTCTCTCTCTCTCTCTCTCTCTCTCTCTCTCTCTCTCTAAAATCAAGAAACATAACCTCAGGTGAAGATTTAAAAAATCCTGATGATTCCACTTTCCAGTGCTTTTCAGTCTGCCTCATTTCCATCCCTCGTCCCCTTATTCTGAAGCTAATGACTTCCCTCCCCACTGTTGTAATAGCCACCTCACTGAACTCCTGGGCTCCTGGCATCACCCTCCTTTTCAATCCGCATTGCCCCTGGACAGAACTTTCCAGAGAACATGCTTATAAACCTGCCTTAGCATTCAGGATAAAATTTAAATTCCTAAGCAGGACATTCAAGGCCTTTGCACATTTCCCTTTCTTAACTTCTCCAGGGTGCATTTCCTGGTTCACCCTGATCCCGCAGCCCTGGTACACCCTTCCTTTGAGCCACGTGTTGTTATCCATGTTTGAGGGGCTGACTCTATGACCCTTCCAAGTGCCAGAGACTGGCCAGGACTCAGTAAGTGTTTGTTGACTAAAGAAGGCAGCTAGAATAGAGACACATGTCTCCTGGATCCAGCTAAGGACTCTCTACAAAGCCATACTTCTGGGCCCTGCCTCTAGTGTAGACAGTGTTTCTTTTTTTTTTAATATTTTATTTATTTTTCTTTAGAGAGAGGAGAAAGGAGGGAGAAAGAGGGGGAGAGAAACATCATTGTATGGTTTCCTCTCCTGCACCCTCAACTGGGGACCTGGCCTGTAACCCAGGCATGTGCCCTGACTGGGAATCGAACCAGCCACCCTTTGGTTCGCAGGCCCGCACTCAATCTGCTGAGCCACACCAGCCAGGGTTAGACAGTGTTTCTTTATGAAGAAATTTGATCTGTCTACAGAAAGAGGGTTGGGTACTTTTGCTTCCACTCTGGCCCCTAACCTGGGTCCCCCACCCCTTCCACCTTTTCCTTACCTATAAGGGAGCCTCCACAGAAGGGCTGCCCACTTGGGTGCGTCAGCATGGCAATCCAGGGTGTGGTACCTCTCTCAGCTGGGTGTCCATTGATGATCCTGGCTATCAGCTTCCTGGAGAACTTGGGGAGCCCACACACTGCAGCCAAGGAAGGGAGGGACATGTCACACTCTTGGCTTTGTCTTATCCTTTATCAGAGCTACCAGCTCATTTCTCTCTGTTAGGAACATCTGTTACTTTTTGATCTCCCAGTATCCATTGCCCTATTTAGAGGCAACATGCCAATTTTCCTCTGGGATCCACCCTTCCTCCATTCCCAGTCTATATATCCTGAGTTGGAATGACTTTACCTCTGGTTTTAGGGGTAGGGATGTGACCCAGACCTGACTAATTAATGCCTCTCATCCTCTGGACACAGCAATTGCTTAGAGATAGGAATGTAACCCTGGCCAATGAAAGCCTGACTTGGGAGTTTTGCTAAACATAGAGAGAGAGAAGTCCTTTCTCTGTTGGGGTTGCTAAGCTACCGTCTATAAGCCCAGACCTTCATAGAGAGTCTGCTGAGAATAATATTACTAAAAGAGAAAAGTGGAGCTAGAAGGTGAAGAGTGAAGTAAAGGAGAGATTGTATCCTGATATTTGAGCTCCTTGACCAACCTAGGAGAAGCCTGGAGGGAGAGCGAGGGGAGGAGGCAAGAAGAGAGAGAGAGATGCAGAGAGAGAGGAAGGAGGAGAAGAGGAAGAGGAAGAAGAAGAAGAAGACGGAGGAGGGGGAGGGGAAGGGGAGGGGAGAGGGAGAAGAATGAAGAGAGGAATGGTTAGAGACTTTAAATATCAGCTTGGGGCCTGTTCCCTGGCTATTGTTTCAGAGTTGACAGTAGAGACTGGGTCCCTTTCCCTGGGGAATGTCCAGCCTAAGGTGTTCCTCTGAACTATCCTGTGGCATTTGCTCTGTTAACTACTTTTCATCTCTAATGACACTTTCCTCCTTGGATTCTGAAGCACTTCCCTTCCTGTGTTTCTGATCCCTCTTTTTTTTTTGTCTACCTTCTTTCTCTCGTCTCTATGCCTCCCATGCTGGTATTTCTGTTGTTCGGTCCTCACACCCTCTCCCTTTTTTTTCCTGCAAACTTCCAGTAGATAATACCATTGCTTCCCATGCCATCGCAGCACCTATACCCTGATGGATTTCAGATCAGTGTCTCTAATCTGCTCACTCATGTTAAATAGCTTTTCTTTACATCTCCAGCTTGATTGCTCACAAATTTTTTAGGCACAGCAAAACCAAGCCCTTGTCTTTACCCTTCACCAACCTCTTTGTTACCCAGATATCTGTTATTGTCTGCATTGGCCTCTCTTTGTTGCCTCCCTTTTCTTCACTCCCATATTCAATAACTAAACCAGTTTTAAAAAATCACCAGGGGAAGTAGAGAGCAGTGTCTTTTCTCCATGTAACCTCATGACCCCTCAGTGTGTCAATATGTCACAACACACAGTCCAAACATCTAGAGGGAAGTAAAAATCTGAAATGTAATAGAACACAAGACATGATAGTCCTTGAAACCAGCTACATATAAACTGTAAGACATAATTTAGAATCATTTTAGTTCTCAATGTATAAAAAACATGACATTGTCATTATAATACAAACTCTAAACAAAGGCACAGCATGAGTGAATCCCGTGGAGAGGCCTCACCTACATGGAGCTTGTGCTGCCCCCACACCCTGCACCTGAACTATTTCTATACCTAGACACCAAGCCCCACTGAATACACTGCTGAAGTGTTTTTTAACTCCCCACCCCCACACCTGGGCCATTGTAGCCCTAGGTTTGGTGGATTTTCACCATCTCCCTCCAGAATGATTGCAGTAGCTTTCCAATCTCTCTCTCTAGCTCAGTCCCTCCCTACAAGCCACTTTCCACTCTATGCTGCCCACCCTCAGCCCTGCTAGTTTTAGAATTTCCTGGGGGAGATTCAGGAATCTGCATTTCTGAAATGTATCTCAAGTCATTCTCATAGACCCCAAGTTACAGGACAGAGTGCAAACATGATATGGCTTTGAAGACTACTTCTGCTCTCCCTTGATCCCCACGGCTCCCACTCTACTCACATACACTTTCCTGCTTTGTCTTTGCCCACTCTGCCCCGTCCCTTCTGTCTCCCAGTGCAGCCTTTGCAGCCCCTCTGCAAAGCTCCCCAGATTCCCTTCAGCCATATGGACTTCTTGTTCCTTTTAAGTTTCCATAATACTGCAGCCTCCACTCCTCTCATGACCCTCACCTCCTTCTGCCTGTGTGAGACCTAGAAGCACAGAACCTTGCCTTACATGTTGGTTTGAGCTCTGAAGTCAAGGATTTAACTAGCAGGCATTGCAGTGAAGGAATGTGCAGGCTCGAGGACACATGTCAGTAACCAACCCCATTCCTCATCACTTTTCCCTGGATGATGTCTAGGTGACAAAAATTGTACTTTCTCTGTAATGCCAGAGGTTTTGGCTTTATGGGAGGCAAGTTTCTTTTTATAGAGTCAAAACAGACAAATACCAACAATAACCAAACCCCCAAACGAAGGCTGTTAATTATCCACAGAGGTTTTATTTCCACTTTAGACCCCTGACAGGAGAAATGGAATGCAGAGGCACCTTACAGAGTAGTGAGCTTGTGATAAAAAATGTACAATATATAGCATCCTCTATATGCACCACTCATAGACAAAGGAGTGTGGTTTCATGAGCCCATTAGAAAAGTGGACACTCCCCAACTGTTCTCTTGGAATCCCTCTTGGGGGCTTCTCCAGCTGCCTTTCTCTGGTGGAATATCCCAGGAGGACCATCATCCCTGTGAGGGCCAAGGAGAGGCTGTTGGTGATTGGCAGCACTGAGTGATGGAGCTAGAAGGACCCTAAAGGAGATCTAATATCTTCCTTTTACAGATGGGAAAACTGAGGCCCAAAAGAGAAAAGTGATTTGTCAAAGGTTATATAGCTGGTTGGGGGCAGAGCTGGGGCTAAAGCCCAGGACTCTTGGCTCTCTGTCTCTTCTTACTGCCTTTCAGGGGCAAGTCTCTGCTGCCTTTTATAAGGTCCCAGAAGCCGGAGGAGTGCATCCCTCTGAATATCCATGCTGGGTGGATTCTCTGAATAGCTCAGACTTCTGGTACGTTGGGCAGCCTGGTGGGATGAGGTCACTCCTCATGTCCTTAGCCTACACTTCTTCCATTTTCCTGCCCAGAAGCACAGCAGGGCACAGCAGGGCACAGCAGTGGCCTTTTCTTTTTCCAAGCAATCCAGATGAGCCTTCATGCCTGGGGCTGGGGCTCAGGTGAACTTTTCAGATAATATATTTCAAGGCTGGAAGGTTGCTTCATGCTTGTCTGGAGCAGCAGGTGTTGATACCCCATTGTCATCAACTGGTATTTGAGAGTGACGTATGGTCCCAAATGACATGTTCTGAGTTGACAAAAGGAATTTAATAAATTTGGGGAGCCTCCCACTGCTATTTTCCTCCTCAAGTCACCCAAACTTTCTCTTTTTCCTTTGAAATCCCTTTAACAGAGAATATAACGTCTAAGGCTTGGAGCGCAGGAAGCTTTAGGGAGAGAAACCTCAGGGATAAGAGTACTGCAGGGGTTACTCTGGGAGAGATGGGCCTCGGGGTATAATCCCCATCTCCCCAGACCTGAATGGTTTTCTCCTAGAGGAGGAACCAGACTTATCTGTGCCCAAATGACAAAGCTGGGAAAAATATATGGACTCAGAGTTCATTTCAATATAAGGAAACATTTTCTAACAATCAGGCCCAGTTATACCAACAGTGGGTTTGATAAGTGAATAGGAGTGAAGAAGGCCACTGGGTTAAAGCAGTCCTGAAAGGAAGGAGTGCTAGGACTGACCCAGACATCCAGCTCCCTTGTATTGCTGAGAGAGTGAGGCCTGGAGAGGGGACGGGACTTGCCCAGGGCCATAGACCCAGGTCTCCTGTGTAAAGACTTTTCCCTACACCACTCTGCTGCTTCTCAGGGTCCTGGGACTGTCTCAGGGAGATGGGAGCAGCAGGTTCCATTCCATTTGGTCTGGTGAGTAACATGGAGTGTGCTGTTGGAAATGCGTGGTCAGCCTCACTCAGGCTAGGGTAGGGCAGGCAGGCCCTGAGGAGGTCAGTCAGATCACCGCTCCACCTGGAGCTCCCCCAGACCTTGTGGGGAGCCCATCTGCTCCCACACCCAGTCCACGTAGTTGGAGACTTTCGTGTAGACCCCATAAACCTGCTTGCTGCCACATTCTTCAGGGCCACCCCAGGACACCAGGCCTTGGGCCACCCAGGTCTGGCTCAAGTCATCAAGGATGACAAAGGCCCCACCGCTATCTCCAAGGCATGTGTCCTTGCCGCCCTCATAGTAGCCAGCACAGAACATGTTCTCAGTGACGCTGTAGTTGCCCAAGCGGGACTCATAGCTGGTTTTGCACTCGGCATGTGGCACCACAGGTAACTTGACATACTGCAGGACATCTGACAAGGTCCGCGTGCCACTGCTGATGATCTCATCCACTGTCACATTAGGATTGGAGATACCCCAGCCTGCCACTAGGCCTAGCATGTGGGGCTCTGGGCCTGAGGGTTCGGGCCTTGGCAGGCAGATGGGCATGACATGGGGTCCCAGGGGCACGGGTTCCTGCAGCTGTACCAGGGCTATGTCATGGTTGTAGTTCTGGATGTTGAAGTCTGGGTGGAGCACCACTCGAGCAGCTGAGCTGTTCACAGCACCCGATTTGTCCCGCATGTCATGCAGGCCCAGGTAGACTGTGATGTGCTCCTTGGAGACTGGTGTCACTGTGTTGTCTCTGCGTTGGGAGCGCAGCACATGGGCTGCTGTGAGGATCCAGGACTCAGAGAGCAGGGCCCCACTCCCAAACCACTTGTCGTTTGGTACTCTTGAGGTATCCTCCACTACTATCAGAGCCTGCCATGGGAAGAGGCCGGGCTCGGCATTCCGGCCCCCGATGATCCGCTTGACCAGGTTTGGTAGGGAGCGGGAGGGCTGACCACACACTGTAAGGAGAAGGAGGGAGTGGGGACAAAAGACAGAGACTGGTTAGGTCAGCCATGTGAAAAGAGCCACTAAGAGAAATTCACATCTCACCCACTGTAGATTATGCCACCACAGGACCTTACTCTATCTACATCATGGGGCCACACTAGCTTGGGAAAGCTCTGCGTGGGGTCATGTTTAACCTCAGTGTTTCTAGTCTGGCCACCCTGTAGTCTGGACCTTCTGTAGCCAGGGCCATCTATGGACCAGATCATTTCATGCATGGACTGTCACCACCTTGAACCATTTCTAGCCAGGATCACTTCTGGCCTAGACTTTGAGCCAGGCCTGACTCTAGCAGTGGTCACCTCTCCCCTTTTTTTCTCTAGAAAGGCATCTCATATTCAGAAGTAGTCCATACTGTGGACTACTCAGAAAACTTCTGAAAACCATAGGTCATGGTCTTTGAGAGATAAAAGGAAACTAAAAGACTGCCTACAGGTCACAGCAAGTACTGGACTGGGAGCCAAGACACTGGAGGCCTTGACCTGGCTTTTCTCTCCTATGTCTTATGTGACTCTGGGTAAGTAAATTGCCTTCTCTAGATTTTAATTTTCAATCTGCTAAATGAGGTAGTTGATCAAGATGATTGCCAAGGACCTTTCAAATTCCTTTCATTTTTAGTTCATTTGCCCTGGCCACCCTCATTTTATAGGTGAGTAAAACTCTACAGAGGTTAAGTGACCAGCCCAAGGGCACGTGGCTATTAAGGCAAGTAGCAAGGGCCTAACTAGATTCTAAGACTGATGTATTGGCCTATATCCTACAATGCCTCATTACATGTAAAGATCACATGGTGGGCCCTCTAACCTGTTCTTCTCTAGCACAAAGGACTCATGCTGTGAATGGATGACCAGGGCATCTAAGGATGGGGAAAGGTGGCATAATCTACAAGCAATGATGCATAGGCCCTGTTGTGAGCCACACATCATTGCACCCAGGAACCCTGTAGTACCTTCAGAGGAAGAAGAAAGGTCTGATCAAACTTCGTTCCACTGAGTTGTACCCCGAGCATGCACATGCACCACCAGCCTCCTGCAGCCAAACACCTTTGGCTCATGAACAGAAGGTCTTCAACATCAGACCCTGCTGGCTAAGAATGAGTTCACATGGGCCCTTCCCAGCCTGGTTCTTAGGCCTGGGAGGTAAACCTGGTGTAAACATTGGCCTCCTCTTGGTTCAAATGGTCAGGCTACACCTCTTGGCCCTGGAAACTATCAACAATCCTTTAAAGACCAAAAAGCATTTGAGTGTTCTTGGCAACTTTGATAGGTCAGGCTTTCATAAACCTAACGCTTTTCAGATGTTCTTCTTCCTGATGCCAAATGTGTCTTTATATGATCTTGAGGCACCCTGTGTTCACCCCAGGCCAGATATGAGCTGGCCTTTGCTAACTCTCTGTGGTCTGGCCTTTCACAGTTGCAGGCCAGACTCCCAAATACAAGCAGCAGCCTACAAGTTGACACCTCAAGGCAGGTCTGTGATTAGCTCACAGAATGACTCATCTAGTGCCAAAAGGCTCTCATCTGGTGAAAGACATGCCTGGGACTTAGTCCATGATCATAACAAAGCCAGTGCTGAATGGTGCCTTTTTCCAACCAAGGTGCCAATGGCATAACCCAGGTCACAGAATGTCAGAGTTGAGGAAACATGGAGAACAGCTAATTTACAGATGGAAAAACCAAGATTCAGAGAAGGTAAGTGACATATTCATAGTCATTAGGGGCTGAACCAGAAGTAGAGCCCATTGCTTGTGACTCTAGCTTCACTTTCTCTACAAAAGACTGCTTTTCTTCTTGATATGCTCTTGTACTTTTGAAAGGTTGAATAACGAATCAAGCCTTTGAGAGAGATCATTGACAGGGCTATCCTTTTAGGCTGACACCGTTCTACATCCCGTCTTTCCTGGGAGAAAAGAATCTTTTCGAAATACTATAGCTTTGTGCTGAAGTCAGACTTGGGCTCTAGGAGACTGGAGGTGCTGAGGGAGGACTTTTAAAAACAAAAATTTGATATTCTAAAGTTTTGGGTTCATGAGGATGGCATAAAATATCAGAATCAAGAATGGCTCGGCATTGCTTGTGCTGACATCAAAAGTCTTGGGTTCACCTTCTAGCTCTGCTCCTGACTTTCTTTGGGTATCTTTGCATAAATCATACCTCAATTACTCTTAGTTTTTTCATCTGTAAAATAAGGGACAAATACTATTTGTTTAACAGTGTTCTTGGAAACATAGATATTATGATGACCCAATGAAACGGTTTTCTCCATTCTGGTTTGCTTCTGGGTTCAATCGCAGTGTTTTAGGAGGAGAGAATTTATAAATGTCTGGCCTGGTACAATGATACAACATGGTTCTGCCCAACATCAAATGTTAAAATAGTTTTATGACTCATTATATCTAAGATGTTTTGTATAAATATAGAGGATAATGACCACTAAAAGTTGTAGAATGTCATGGATCACATGGCTCTGCTCCCTCACTTCCGGGGTATGAAATCCTAGCCCCAGAGAGGTGATATTTCTTACCAAAGATAACAATTAGGAAATAACAGTACCAGGACTAGGACCCAGGCCCCTAACTCCCAGCTCAGTGCCTCTTCCCCTTCCAGAGGTCGCAGCATGGTTATCCAGATGGAATCAGCCTGCAGCGCTGTTTTATTTGATCCACATGGTATTTTAGCAAAATAGAGATTTGTCCCTTCAGTTTGTCACAGTTCCACCATTCCCCATTTTCTCTGAGGCTTGACCAATGGTAAAGCCTTGGGTGCCTTTCTGGCTAAGCCTCAATGAGATGATGGGGATCAGTAGACTGTGGGTAGGTTGATATTTCCCTGTTTTACCACCTCAAGAACTCTTTCTTAAGCATAAAGCCCTCCTAAGTGAAGTCTTCCTAACCAGTCCTCACCCCTCCACTTCCAGACAAACACATGCCATGACTTCTTCCCTCTTTGGGATCTCATAGCTCCTGTGATGGCCAAAATTGACTCCCAAATGCCGACACTTTCTTCAGTTCTTAAGGATAATGGCAGATGACTCCACAGCCTTTCCATTTTAATGTCTAATCTAACATCTAGGAGCCTACTGAGTGTTATTGAGGGTTACTAAAATGTAGCAGTCAAATAATAACTATCTCATTCTACCTAACACTCAAATTCAGTAAAATACCAGTACCACCAAACACTTAACCACACTGTGAAGCTCCTTATAGGAGCGCATGTGCAGACAGAATCAGTACTGCTCCACATGCTGCCTTAAATGGTTGTGTCTTTCAATTACTGCTATTCTTGCTTTTTTTTAAAGCATAAATTTCTGTGTTGTGAATATTAACTTCAGTTTTTGTGGATTATCTGTTTAACCCTGCAGTGTGCTTTTAGGACTAGAATTTTCTAGTAAGTTGATTGCTATATATACATATGTGTACCATGATTACGATGCAAAATCATCCACATTTTTAATGCTAACGCAACTATCTACAAAATATCCCCTAAATCCATATGCACAGTGATATTCTTTGCTACCAAAAGTCTTTTTTCATTTTAAAGAGAGTCAGTAGGTAAGCCATGGGGAGGCAGCAGTCAGTACGATTTGAACACAATGATCTTTGAAAGAACTTACTCTGTCGGATAGTTGCTATCTGATGTTATTTGTTTCCTCTACAGCACAGTGAGTGCTTGAGGATGGGATGTCTACTTTCTTGCTTTTTCCAACACACGCAAACTGTGTGGGATAAAAACTTGGTGTGAAGGGAGCAGAGAGAGAAGACAGAAAGCCTCCTGGCCTGATAGAACAGGTGAATATAGAGGCTGGTTGTTTTGAGAAGGTATGAGGCTGGGCTTCTCTGGCCTTTGACTCTCAGAAATCAGCTTGAAAAACAATCAAAGCACCATGCCCCTTACTTCCGTGCTACACTAACAGCCAGAGCACCTGAGGCCCAAAGGCCTTGAATAGGAGACCTTGAGGTTGAGGTACCTGGCCGGCAGGTGGGCTGTTTTCTCCCCAGTACTTCATTCATCCAGACTCCTTGGGCAGAACAGGTATATATACCTGGGAAAGTGAAGAAAGATTGAAGAGAAGGGAGAAATGGTTGATTTAAAGCACGTGAAAAAGGGATCTGTGTTCCTAATTGCTCTATTGTGGATCATTGTAAGTCTTCCAAAATGTCTTTCTAATGCCATTCCCTCTGAGCCTGCAACCTGAAGGCTCTTTCTAAAAGGAGATTCTGACCATGTCCTTCCTCTGCTCAGTATCACCCATAGCTCCCCATTGCCCTCAAAAACAAACACCACACACTTCAGCATGGTATCCAAGGCTCTGTGCAGTCTGACTCCCGTTGGCCTATCTGGGGGCTGCTCCATCCCCTCCCGGTCCTGCTCAGCCCCTGACAGGCATTTCTCATCATTGGTCTTGCAGGCCTTGGTTCCCACAGTCCTCTGTGGTACACGTACCCTTTCCTTCCTTCTCCACTTAACAAATTCTTTAATGAACCGCACTCATGTCTACCATCTCACCTGAGTGCTACAGTAGCTCTTTGAGCTGTGTCACTGCTCCCTTTTCGAAGTGAGGACTTGGAGGCTTTGAGAAATGGGGAGAATTTTCTTAGTGCTAGTCTGTGGCAGAGGCAGAACTGATCAGCCTTCCCATCTCCTTGAGGGTTCCTTCTCTGCGGGAGGCTGTGGGTGTGTATGTATGGGTATAGGGTTGGCCTATGGTCTAACACTTGTGGTGCAGGCCTAAGCCAGGGAGAGGCAAGGCATGTCTCTAAGTGTTTTTTACTTCCCATTCCTCCCAAACTGTGGCCAGCTGACTGGCTGTTTCAGCCCCAACCTAACCCTGAGGCCCAGAGGGTGTGAGGTGGGAAGGGGCTGGTTTAGCATGCAGGGCTCACCTGTGATATTGTGGTACATCTTGTAGTAGGGCTCCTGGCAGGAGTATCTGATCTCAGATTTGTATGTGGTGAGGTTGTTCCTTGTGGAGAAGGTGACCAGCCCATGTTCCAGCTCTGCAGGGGCTCCACAGTCGGCAACTGACAGAGAAGAGAGTGAGATCCCTCAGTTACTCTTTGCTCTTCTTCCTGGGGCTATCTGGTAGGTCTGTCTCATACAAGTGTGCAGGTTGTGCCCTGCACACAACTTCAGTAAGCCATGTTATAGTCCACGAGAATGATGCCCCAGGGATTGTGGAGGACACAACCTGTGCGATCAGCAGTGGCCTGGCTTTTGAGGTCTCTACCATCTACCATGTGGTCAACTCACCTGACTCACCTGATGTCAATTTCAGGGCACAGGCAGGTCTGCTGAGATTTAAACAGCCCCATCTTCTCCCTCCCAGGGCCCTTTCCTTGACTTCCAGGTCTATTGTGCAATCCTCTTAGTCTCTCCTGCCCAAGCATGAAGCCTACGGCTCAGCCAAAAAATTCTGGCTGACAAGAACCAAACAATATTCAGTTCTTCCAGATCCAACCACATGCTGAGTAAGAGCCACTCATGTGTTCACATTGGAGCTTAGCAAAAAAAAGGTTGACAGCAAGAAACCCACCACAGTACCACCCTGTTGGCTCTCTGTAGACACAGAAGTCAGTGGGTAGGGTCAGGGTGGACCACCTTTTAGTCTTCACCTGCTTCCTTACTCTAATCATTGCTGTTTGGACCCTGGGGCTGGCTGTAGGATGAGACCAAAGATGCCTGCTCCTCAGATGTGTCTTAGGGGAGATTGCCCATCCAGCCATATCTTGGGGGAGTTTCCAGCACTGGGAGAGTCCAGTACAAGTCTGCCAGGAGCCAGGTCAGAGGCTGAGGACCCAACTTGTCAGTGTTTCTTCATGTGGGTGGTATTTCTCCATTAGGGGGTGGTGTTCATTTCCACAGAAATCCTGATCTTGGGTCTAACAACCCTTCTCAGAGTTGAAGAATCATAGAGGGATCATAGAACTTCACAGGTGCCAAGAAACATTAACACAGGTAATCTAGAATATCATCTTTACTTTAGAGATGAGCTCAGAGAGTAGACTTGACCCATCTAAGATCATATGGCATGTATGTTCAGGGAACTAGACCTCAGTGGTTTTTAAATAAACCAAACTGGCCATTCTTAAGGGTCTATTTTCTAGTTGAAACTGCTTATAATCATATTAGCTGGATAATGATGGACATCAGTTGTAATCTTCTGATAATTTTAAAGGATGGCATTCCAAGGCCCTAGTAAGTATTTCCAGAGTTTCTCTCTTCCTGAATTTTACCTGCTCATCTTGGAAGGCAGAGAGAGGACAATTTACTCCTGAAATGCTATGTCTAGATATTGTGACTTTTAACTTTTGCACTCGAGATTCAACTGTTTGATTGAACAAAGAGTTGTCAAACTTAAAATATAGTTAACTTCAAGATCCTCCAGGATGACGCAGTGGGTGAAGAATAGGAGTAGATGTAGGTCCCTTCTACCCATGAGGAAAGCAAAAGCCAGGAGAACTGGGGAGTGTTTTGTCCTGGCCTCCAACCTCTCTGGACAAATTGTTCCCATTTGTGTTCATCACTCAGTGTAGACATACTCTTTAGTCTGCAAGGAGAGCATGTGAAGGTCAGCACTAGGATGGCAGGAAGTGATCATATTTATTATTGAAAGCTATCAACAGTTATAAGTGCATTTTCCTGATGAGTCTCAAATCAGATTTTTCTTCCCTTTTTAGGAAATGCCATTGATTGGTGCCTGGATGTTGGTATTACTCTTGTCTACCTTAACTTTGTTCTAGCAGTTCATTTTGCCTAAGGTAGTCTCAAGACCTGATACCCAATTCCAGGTGGAGAAATTCCAGGGTTGGTCCTAGACATGGCAAGATGGTCAGGCCATGTGACATGGCCAGCACTGGTGGGGAGAAATTTTCTGGGTACAGGGTCTGCTCTGCTTTCACATCACTCCAGGAAAGTAACTTTGCCTACTGTTAAAACTGTAGAGAGGAGGCGAACATAGTGGAAAATGGAGGTCACTTCAGCTTGGATAGAGTAAGCAGGGAAAGGGTGCAACATCTCCTCAAGTCTATGGCAGGCGAATGTCCATGTATCTCTGTGGCCTCACAACAACTTCCCTTTATGAGAGGCCTGGCACCATCAAAGATGCCATATCTAGACTCTCCTTTCTAAGCTAGTCTACTACTTTCTTGGCTTTAGGAAGAGTTTCATCCTTTTCTCTAAAGCTTCTTCTGGCCACTTCCACACTCCGGAATCAAAGTGCCTTTTCCCATTCTCTTGGCCTCCCTTTCTCATTATTCTCTGGGATAGGATGTACCACCCCCCTGTCTCATCTCCACTGTCACCTTTTGCTGCCATTTATTTTCTTTCAGATACATGTTTCTTGACCTTCCACCTTGAGCACTCTTTGCCACAATTTGGGGGCTTCCTAAAGAATCACAGTTGGCTCGATCCAGGGATGGCCCATGCTCCCACCCAGCCTCATCTCTGTCCTTCCCCTCGATGTGTGAATGCTCCAGCATCACAGACCCTTCCTGTACCTCTCTTGCCTGCTATTTTCCCCACATGAGAAACCCTGTGTGTCCATGCTCTGGCCACCCTCCAAGCCTTACAGATTGCTTTTTGTTGAAAGCCTTTTCTCATTCTTCTAATCAGATAGGGCCACTTCCATATTTCTCTTTGCAGAGCGCTTTATTTATTGACCTCTCTCTGATGGATGCACCTTATGTTGCCTGGTATTACAGTTATTTGGGTCTATTTCAAACCTTCTGCCTAAATTATAATTTCCTGTATCACATCGAGTACAATATCTGTTACATTTTGTGGGCTTAAGAATACTGATTTAACTTGTGCTTGTATCTAGTGACCATCCCATGCCCTGTCTTAGGGGCACTCCTGCCATAGACGGGCTCCCCAGTCTCTGGACTATCCTTGTCCACCCTTGCAGGATTCTGCCCTCCCCCAGAGGCCATTTCATTACCAAATTGACTAGTAGTCACAATGCAATGCAAGGCTTCTTTGATATGTGTATCCAGATTTTGTTCAGTCTGAAGCAGAGATTTCTAGCATGCTGGCTGCTACTCTGCAGCCCTTGTCACTACTTATCACCAGGGGTGTCCCATGGCACCTGAGCTGAGGACTGCTGCTTTCAAATATGATGCCTATCTTTTGAAAAACTTTAATCAGTGAATTTTCAGAAATGCAAAATATGTAAGCCCCAGAAGAGAGAACCCCTGAAGACAGACTCTCAGCCCTGTGTTTTGTATAGGTAGAAGGGAAATTTTTAGGCATGAGGATATATCTAGACTCCCTAAAAATCTAGGCTACATGAGTTATTCCTAGTTCCACCTACTTATGTTAAGAAAGTAGCAACAGGTAAAAATAGTAAAGTCATAAATTCACAGGCATTCTGGCCCATTTAAACTTGGAGTGCAGAGTGGATTGGAAAAACCAGGACCCACTTTGACCTGGTCAACCTAAGGCCATGTGATTGTATATTATTAAATCTTGTGTCTCTAGGACCAAAGTCATTTTTCCTTTGAGAAGAATACAGCCCACTTAGAGATGCTAAAAACAATCTCCCATTGTCTTTTCACTATTTTCTAGAGTAATATTTGAATAATAGGTGAACCCTCAAAAGAGATTGTTCTTATACACGCAGGAGTTTCAACTGCTTGAAGCTATGTTGCCTTGTCTGGTGTCCTTTCTAATCCACACTGAAATGGGGAATGGAGTGTTGGTGGGTGGGGAGGGGTGGAGTAGCTCTGGGACCCTGGGGGTCTTGTGAGTGGTCCATTCCTGGATGTCTGCACTGTGTAGGGGTCCAGTCATTCACTCGGTCACTTGCTCTGACTCGCTCTCCACATCCATTTCGGTATCTGCCACCATGGTGAAGATCAAAGAGGGATCAGTGGGTCCAGAGAAAGAAAGCAGGCAGAGGAAGGGAGAGAAAGAAAGAAGAGAAAGAGAAAAATTAGCAAGCAAAGCAGAAGCAGTTCATGCAGGAAATACAGAAATCACTCCACCAGAATTGATTGAGAATGCACAGTTTAGGCACAGCCAGTGTGAAGGACAGTTTGATATTGTAGAATTTGTGCCTTCAGAGAATTTGCACAGCTGTGAATGCTGGCTCAGGAGGATTATAACAGTCTACTACTGGAGCAAGCTTCGGATTCATCTGGTCCCCACCCTCATTTAACAGATGGCATTCAGAGTGGAGCAGGGCTTGTCTGGGGTCACTGCAGCACGGTGGTGGCAGGGCAGGATACCCACCAGTAATTTCTACTTCCTGTTCTAGTACAGGTTTCCTCATAGCACACACACTTCCTGTATGTTCCCAACCCTTTCCCCCACAATCCCTATGGACTCACAAGTTCTGAGTCTTGCATCTCCCTTAGGACCTGGCACATGCCTGGGACAGAGAGATGTTCAATAAGTGCTAATTCAGTGAATGAGCAGAGGCTCCAGGTGTGTCTAATAGGGATTCTCATAGTCCTAATCCAAGCTGTGCTGGGAGAACCAGGCCATATTAGAGGGGGGAAATTCTTCTTTTCTTTGGTACAGAATGACAGGCTCTTTTGTATACTAACAGAAGTCATGTAAAAGAGTACCACTGAATATAGTAGTGCCTTATTCTAGCAACACTTCCGTTGCAATAAAAAGTGTGTGTTTTTCATCAGGGAAGAAATTTGTTATTAAAGTTTCCTATTTTCCAAAAGCATGAATGAGAGATACCAACACTCTTCCTAGAGAGGGAGTTGGGGGGCAGGGGGGAGCACATAAGCTTTTATTGAATTTTTACTTATTACTGATGCTTTTCAGTAATGATACGTACATTAACACAGTCCTCAGAGTAATCAAGAATATAGAAAACTGAAGCCAAAAGAGTATGAATAAATTGCTTAGAGACCTTCAACTGTTTGAGTCTGGATTTGAATCTTGAACTTTCTGACTCCAAAGACACGTTCTGTCCTCTACATCCCACATCTTCATTTACCTCCTCCTTCTGAACACACCCTTGCTTGGGCAGAACTCAGGCACAGCGCCACACATGAGCCACATGCTAGAGGAGGTGGCAGATGTGTCTGCTGGCATTTGTGTCCCTCCATGTCTGAATCTTGTCTTTTCCATCTGGTTTCCCTCTAGACCTCTGCACAGGCATCTAGTAAATGTTCATATAAACGTTTTGTTGAAGCCAAAAAATGACCTCCCCCCAACTTTCCACACTGGTCTCTGACTCCATCCACATCATCAAATAAAAAAAGGAAAATTAAAAACAAGTGCAATCTGTTCCAAAGTTCAGTCTGGGATTTGTCTCAAGAGAGCCCCACCCTGACAGTGTCCCCTTGGGGCTGTGGGAATGGATCTGCCAGCCCAATAGATATGAGCCACTGAGAAAACATGGGACAAGGACACCACTCTAAAGTTTACATGAAGTCATGAACTAGGGGTGGCCAGGACCCATCCTAATTCTTGACTTCTCACCTGCCCATTCTAACGCAAATCCTTCTTCCCTTCCTCCCTCTTTCCCTTTCCTGTCCCTGTGCCTTCTCTCCTTCTGTTGCCATAAATGAGTTTCTTAAAACTGTGGTCCTTACAAGTCTTGCATCAAAATCATCTAGGTAGTGAGAGAGGAGAAAGTGGTTAACAATTTGTACTTTTAGGAAGCTCACTAGGTGATTTACATGGGCTGCATAATGTTAGAACCACAAGGATATATTCTAAAATATTAAAGCTAGTTTAAACTCTTTATTTTACAGTTAAGGAGAAGGATCTTGTCCATGGTCATAGGGGGTGTTGGGATCAGAGACAAAGCAAGAACTCTGGGGGCCCCAGGAGCCATGCAGAACTGTGTCCGCTGCCTCATACATGTCCACTGTGCCAGAAGACTTACTGGCTATGGCTGATGGCCACATAGAGACTGGCAAGGTCACTTGGCTCTGGGCATTGGGGACAAAATAGTTTTCTGAATTAGCTATTGCCAGAGCTGGTTTCAAACCTGGAGACATGCTATTGGTTTAGCAAGTTTGGCAACCTATCTGCAGGCAGAGGGAAAATTAGTATTTAGAAAGTACTAAACTGGGACCCACAAGAAATTTCTTTTGGAATCCTAATGTCTTATTGCTGAAAGGAACATTAATAGCCTTTTCTGTCCAACCCTCATGTGTCTGTTGAATTCCTGGCCCCTTTCTCTTAAAGTGCTCCTGCCAAGCTGTCCCCCTTGTGTGGTCTCTGCTCATATCCCACCAGTGCTGGGAGCTCATGGTCTTTCTAATCAACCAATTTTGTTTTCTTACTTTTACAGGTAGGAATCTTGTTACTCCATGTGCCGTCCTTCAGACACTCAATCTGGAATGTGTCCATTTCCACATTATCCTAGGAAGAAACATGAAGAAGGTGTGGGGAGAAGGAAGAGAGATGGGGTTGCTGGTGGTTTTTCAGTAAAACCAGCTCACACTACAAACCTGGGTGCCCTAAACTGAGATTTTCCAACCATAAGCCTCCAAGGGCAAGCTCGACAAGTAAGAAAGGATAGGTGCTGAGTTTATATTTCCCATTCCTACCCTGGTGAGAATCAGGGGCTGGCTATGGGAAGGGATTTGGCAACTCTCTCTGAAGGAAAAGCTATACCCTTGACTAGTGTTTCAGAGCAGTGGCTCCCACACCTGAGCAAGCAGCAGCATCCCTGAGGGCTTTTGCACATGTTGCTGGGCCCTGCCCCTACCGTTTTGGATTCAGTGGGTCTGGCTTGGGTACCTAGCCTTTACATTTTTAACCAGTGAGGTGATGCTGCAATGGGCACCCCATTTTGAGAGCAATTCTTTGAGAGCCGTGGTCCTCTAGCTTGGCTCATGTCGGCCTCACCTGGGCAACATACAGAAACACCAATCACTGGTACCATTCCAGAGATTCTGCTTTCATAGAGCTCAGGTGGGCCTGGGAGGTGGCTTTGTTTGTTAAAGTAAGCAGGTGATTCCTAGGAGAACCACTGTTTTATCGGATGGGGGAGTGAGCAGTACCTCTCTGCCACCTCTAAAATCTCTGCTTTCCATCCCCATTTCCCTCAGCAAGCCTCAAATTTGTTAAGGTTGTTTGTCCTGACGGTAGGGCTGAGTAGATCTAGATTTTTTTTGAAATTCACACCAGCCCACGCCCTGACGAAAGACTTTGTGCTACTTCCAGAAGAAGTGAGAGCCTCGAACACATGCTCTGAATTTTCAGAAGACTGGAATTTCTGGAACATTTTTGAGATTTATGTGGAAGCTAGAAAATACTATGGTGAGGCCATTACAAGTTCTGGAAGCCTGTGTGGTCTGGGAGGCTCTGGGGAATTTCTCTGTCCTGGTGGCTCCCACTCCCCAGGCAGGACCCTGTACCTTCAGCACTTTGTAGCCTGGATCACAGCTGATGAGCACCTGGTCTTTGAAGAAATACTTGGCTTGCAAGGGCTCGACTTTCCCGTGGACAGGAGGCTGTAGCTCTGGGCACTCCTTCCCTGGTGGGGAGCAATGGAAGAGCAGCAGGTGAGAAACAAGCAAAAGTCTGGCAGCGAGAGGCCAGGCCCTAGACTGCCAGGCATGATGGAGGTGGAAAAACCACACACAGAACTGGGCATTTGGGGCCTGGACCTAATAAGTCATGAAAATGTCTTCTGGGAACCTTGAACAGGTCACTTTTCAACTTGGACCTCTATTTCCTCATTTGTAAAATGAGGTGCCTGGCCAGAAGCTTTCATCAAAACTCAGGGTTGGATAGCATATTCAATGTCATTGAGTGTAACCCTTGTCTTATGCTTTTTTTAAAAAAAGAAAAACATCTCCCAAAGTAGATGTTAAACATATTTGCATTCTTACAGTGACAGGGAGCTCAATTCCTCCCAAACCTGTACCTTTCATACTGGATTCCTCTGATTAAAAAAAGAGGAGTTTCATATTCAACTGAAATCTATACCATTGCCATTTTTACTCATCAGGTGTAGTTTGCCCTCTTGGGGAACTCAGGATGATTCTGATGGCTCTTTCTTCCCAAGACTGTTCCTCAGTGATAAACTGTGATTATATGCCTCTGAGTCCTCTCTTCAAAGGCTAAATCAGACAGGATTCCCAGGCCTGGGGCTATGCCTGACATTTTTTCCTGGACAAACTCTCTTTTGTTAATATTCTCCTCACTTTTGGACACTGAATTTGATAATGCAGGCCAGCCAGGATATTGGAGTTTATGAATTGAATTAGTCATGCCCAGCTGTGGTCTTGTCACTGATGTCCCACCTCTTCTTTTTCAAGTTGTTGCATACCCCTTGGGTCAAATGGCTCTATCAGCATTTGGGCAGGGACTGGCTGCCTTGGGGTATTGGGTGCTGTGGGCTTTGCCAGTCTGGGGGAAACATAGGAGGTGAACTGCCATAATGGAACACGTTGAGCTGCAGGCCCACACCCACATTCCTGCCTCAGACTTGCAAAGGGCTGGAGCTGGAAGGGTCCTCTCCAGGCCCAATGAGTCACAGTATGAGCAGGTACAATTAAAAAACCAAGTTTTGTTTTTTTAATCCCCATGTGATTCTGAGAAACAGCAAGTCTGAATGTATCATTGCTGCTGTCCTTAACCCCATTTTATAGATGAGCAACTGAGTCAGAAGAAGGCATGTGCCTTGGCGTACTCGGTGGCAGAACTGGGAGTCCTGCCATAACCTCAGAGGAGTCCCAGGTCTGCACCCCCCTATCCCTCAGCTCCTGCTCCATGAGGGCTGAGCACGATGACCAAGTTACCTGTCGCCTTGTACGAGAGCTTCCAGCCCCGGTTCTCGCCTGAGTTGTCACTGCGGAACAGGATCATGACGTTGTGGGTCTGGGTATTGATGGGTTCTGGGGCCTTCTCTCCACAGAAGGGTCCCAAAACTTTTGGACCAGCTTTAATCTAAAAGAGGCAAGACAGAGAAAAAGAGGGTCAGAACAGAGCAGCAGTGGCTGATCTGGGGACCCCCTCTACACTGCACCTGGGGTTTTCTGGAAGCCTTTGTGTGAGCCCTATTCATCAGATCATTCTACCTCCACTTCCCCATTTATAGTGTACAATGGCCCTGAGAGTGGACAAAGCAGGCTGATAATCCTGTGCTCAAAGATGAACATATTATGACTCAGAAAGGTGCAGAGTCTTAACCAGGTGCACAGGATGGAAAAGTCCTCTGCTCTCAAAGAACATGTAGTCTAGTTGGGGAGTCTAACAATAAATATATGTTATATGTTTATAATTTTTGTCATAAAATCTATGTTACCTATATAATTTATCGTTAAAATGATAAATAATAACTTTAAATAGGTACCCAGGGAAGGCCTCCTTGAGGAGGTGACATTGGATTTGAGACATATAGGATTAGTAAGAGCTTGTCATTGGAGGAGGAGGGGAGAATACTTCCCAGGCAGAGAAAACAGCATATGTGAAGGTCAAGGCCAAAGGAGGGAAATATCTTGGAAGTGTTAAGAACAGGAAGGAAGCCAGTGTGGTTGGAGTAGAGGGAGTGCCATGGCATACCTAAGGTTGAAAGGCAGACAAGTGCCACAATGTGTTGAGGAATTTATGTTTACTTCCAAGAGCAACCTTGATCTAATCTGACTTTTATAAAGGTAAGTCTGGATGCTGTGGGAGAACAGAAGAAAACCAGCTAGGAAGCTTCACAGTTGACCAGGAGATAACGGGGTTTGGACTAGTATAGAGACAGTGGGATAGAGCAAAGGGAATAGGCACTATTCGCTGATCCAGATTTCTCAACTCCTAGTCCTGGGTCCTTACTATGTCTTTAATTCTTTTCCTTCCATCTCTACGGATGATAATAACTCTTTAACCCTCACTCAGTGACTTCTATAATCCTGGGTGATATCTTCATCTCGTCACCCTTAATGTAGAGAGAGGAAAAAGTAAAACCCTAAGAGTTTAAGTACCTGGGTAAAGCTCACTACAGGGCTCCTGGAAACTGTGCTTGGTGGGCAGGATTCTGAGGTAGTCCCCATGACCTTTACCCCTGGTGTTACTTCATGACTATCTTATGTTACATGATAAAAAGGACTTTGTGAGTGGCCAAGAAGCTAGTTTTGGATTAAGTAAGTCCCTAGACTGGATCTGATTGAGCTGGTAGATGTTATTTTAAATAATTACTCTTTGGGAAGTGAGCGGCTTGGCCCCCTATTTTGGGAGAAGGTGGAGGGCAAGAACATCAATTTTCCCAATTCAGCCAGATTTTCTAGCATTCCCAGGGCAAAGTTCCACTGCAGGTTTACCTTGATGTAGTCATAGGGGCAAGGCACCTCTGGATGGTCCTCGATGTCAAAAATGTCCTCAAACTGCAGGTTGATCATGAAACCTTCCTCCAGTCCGATCACATAGAAGCATTCAGAGCTCTTAGGGTAAGGGTTGGGGAAGTCAGGGCTGGTGATGACTCCAGTTCTCTGGGTAAAGAGGTTGTCACTGCACTCCACTGTGGGAAACACACCCGAGCAAAGTGACACACTACACCATGGCCATAGACACTCCTTTTTTTATCTGTTACTGCATAGTTTCCCAGTGGTCCCAAGAGGCAGGTAGAAACAGGAATCATTATCCCCATTTTACAGATGGGGAAACTGGAGTTCAGTGAAGTCACATATCTAGTAATTTGCAGAATCTAGACTCAAAGGCAGTGAGTGTGATAAGCTTTCTCATCAGATCCTCTGACATTGGTAGTGGGGGTGGAGACCTAAGATGGGAAGATTCTGAGATGGACTGGTTGGTGGGGGGATGTCTGGACTGCTTTTGTCCTGCTCTCCCCTCAGCTCAGAACTCCATTAGTTTTCTGCTTAAAGCCTGCCTTGATCTGTCACACATACCCTCGCTCTCCCGCCCCTGGCCTTGCTTTGTTTCCCTGCATGCTACTGACCAGTACTTGCCATTGTGTGATATATTTGTTTGTGGACTCTCTTGCCCCCGCTAGACTGTAGGTCCTCTGAGCTCTGTCCCCACTGCATTTGCTGCACGAGAGAGCCAGTGTCCTGGGATCCTGGCCATGGCTTAGCACTGCTGAGGTTTATTTGCTTGTTTGTTTGTTTGTTTATTTTAATCCTCACCTGAAGATATGTTTATTGATTTGAGAGAGAGAGAGCGAGAGAGAGAAACATCAGTGTAAGAGAGAAACATTGATCGGTTGCCTCCTGTATGTGCCTTGACTGGGAATTGAACCTGCAACCTAGCTATGTACCCTGACTAGGAATCAAACTTGCCACCTTTTGGGGTATGCAATGACACTCCAAACAACTGAGTCGCCTAGTCAGGGCATCTACCAAAGTCCTTCTATTTGCTACTGAATCTTTGTCCTTAGGCTGACCCACCCTGGATCTAGGATGTCAATTCTTTCTAAGCACTTGTTTATCCTGCTCATTTGCAAAAGAGTAAACTATGGACCAGAAAAGGGGGCATGACTAACTTGAAGTTCTACCACTCTGAGCTGTAGAACAAGGTTTAGGTTGAGGTCACCTGAATTCCCATCTGTTTTTATTTTCTGCCACAGACATTCTCATGGCAATGATATTGCCTCAAAGGTGGTTAAAATTGGTCCTTGGTTGGGGGGCAAGTCTTACTCTTTTTATGAATGTACATAGATAGGTATATAGCCATAAATAATACATACAGCATATCTGTTGTATTAAAATTTCATGGGTAGGGGCAGATATTAGGGAGATTAGAAAGATAATGTTTTAAAAAGCTCCTGGAGGCACAGGTAAAAATAAGAAAAGAGGTCAAGAAACCATGCTCATTTTTAGCCTCTATTGTGCTTAGCACATAGTAGATACTCAATAAAAGTTTACTGAATGGAAACTATAGAAAATATAACCCTCTAGTCTAGAAGATAACTCTTCTATGTGCCTGCTCTCTACTGATGAGTCATACAGGGGTTTTATTCAGAAGGTAGAAGGTTTTGAAAGAGGAAGGAAAATAATTTTTTGTTTCAAGCCTCGTCTTCCTCCAGTGACCCCTCACTCAACTTCCAAGGGATTTTTCCAAAACACAGATCCTTATCCAGCACTTACACTAATCCGCTGGTAATTCCCCAAATATTCCAAGTTCTACCAGGCCTTGGAAGGTTTGTGAAAGCTGTTCTCCCTGACCAAAATGTTCTTCTTTTCCTTATTCTTTCATGTCCGTCGGGGTCACCATTTCTGGGAAGCGTTTGCCCACTCCCCAGGCAGTCCCAGTTCTGATTGTGCTATGGCTATACTTCTGGTACAGCATTTACTACTTTTCACCATTTGCTTGTGTTACCCACTTGCCAGGGTGGTCCTCCTGGAAAGTAGCTGAACCCCTTTGTGTGCCCACCTCTGCCTTGGCAGAGACTATGGCAGAATGGGCATGTTGATGAGCAATGCAAACAGATAGCAAGAATGCGATGTTTTTCTATTCTCTCTGTGTTTGCTCCCTTCCTACCTCTTCTTTCCTTTGGACTGAGGTTCTCTTTGTCACAAGGGTACTTAGGGACCATGGAATGGAAGAGAAAAAACTACTTCTGATGAGGTCTAGTTCCTGGCTCAGAGTGAGGGGACTAGGAAACCTTTTCTCCTTAACGTGGCCTGAGTGATGACCTGCGGTAGGAGAGGAGAGAGGGAGAAAAGGGCAAAGATTCCTGCTGCCCAGGAAGAAAGATGGCCCAGCGGCTAGGGCTGCTGGGCATTTCACCAGCATCTTCCACATAGTACCTGGAGGCACAGCTCTCTGACTTCATTTTTAATTGTTCCTACTTCATGTCTGTCCTTCCTCCAGGCCTCCCTCATCTGACTGGGAAGTGGCACATAGTGGTGATATGTAGGATCATCCCTAGGCCCCACCTCGGCAAGTCCTGTTGTCCGTGTGAAGGATGTAGCCGAAGCGGCAGGAGCAGTAGTAGCCACCGATGTAGTTATGGCAGTAGTGGTCGCAGGACAGCTCCTCGTCCTCGCGTTCCGTGCACTCGTCCACATCTGTGGGACAGGCAGAGCCTCTCAGTGAGTCCATCCATGTGGGATGATGAAGACAACATACAGCCAACATACACAGAGCACTTAGCATGGACTATTCACTATGCTGGGAAATACAAGCGTTTCATCATTTACTCCTTGCAGGAGGTCCAGAAGCAGCCATTATCTCTGTTTGCATGAGGAAATTGGAACTCAGAGAAGTGAGAAGCTCACCCAAGATTACAGAGAGCCAGGTTCAAAGCCAAGCAACCTGACTCCTGAAGGTACTACTATCCTCTAAGAATTGTGATAATAGTAAGCAGGACTGTTACTATGCCCACTCTATAGATGATAAAACTGAGACTTAGAGGCATTAAATAACTGACTCCCAGGCACACAGATAAAAGTGGTGGAGAGGGCAGGCATTCGAATCCAGGTGGGCTGGCTCCCGAGTGCAGGCCCTAAACTTCTACTCAATGCCACCTCTCCCTTTCTATGTTGCTTATAGGGGTCAAGTCCTGTCATAAGCATTGGAAATATAAAGATGAAAAGGATGTATGTTCTCAATCCAGTTTAAAAATTCAAACATACATCCCCCCAAAGGACATTTAAATGGCCAAGAAGCACATGAAAAGATGCTTCATGTCACTAGTTATCAGATGGATAGATACGTAATAGAGCAAATGCAGTAAGACATTCATGGGAGAATCTGTGTGCCAAGTGTACATGTGTTCGTTGAGAAGAAGAGGGCACATGGCACCTATAATCCTTAGTGAGAAAGGGAGATCTGGGGATGAGCACCAACTTCTCACTTACCCACAGCCACGTAGTGGGCTTCAAAGCCCGTGAATCGCTCCTCATCAGAGAAATCTGACTGGAAAGTGATGGACATGAAGGAACCAGGGGAGAGGACCACTTCCTGGCCAGGGGTATGCTCAGTGTCTGTGTTCTCACTGCCACAGAAGATTGCCAGCAACTGGTCTTCAGTTTCTACCTTTGAGGTCAAAGAGAAAGGGAACAAGATGAATAGCTTCCCAAATTAGCTTCTCTGCTGGTCTCCAGTAGAAAAGAGGAAGGGGTTGCCCATGAGTAGGCCAGGCAGCCTGAGAAACCCAAAGAGTGGGGATTAGGGATTCTGGGATTTAAGGAAAGACACATTACAGGTTAAATCAAAGTGGCCATTCAATCACTGTTTCATTCATTTTGTTTAGGTCCATAAAGCATAGCTTGACCTTTATCATTCCCATTGAGAACCAAATGGCTACATCACTCCTGTTGACAGCCAAATGGCTTATTTGTTGAAAATAACTCAGTGTTAAAATTCAAAAGAGATAGATAACCTCACAGATGGATTCTATATGCAACAGAAACTTACCACATTTCCAAAGAAAAGAAACTGCATGCAATATGTCATTCATTGAGCATTCAGAGTGCGCCTGACACTGGGCAAAGCAGATGATGGGGATAATAGGAATGAGACATAGAACTTTGCATGGGGAGACAGTGTTCAGACTGATGAAAACACACATAGAGCTATTACACAGTGTGACGGGAGGCTTAACAGAAAATAAGTCCTGGGAGCGCACTCAGAAGGAGGTGAAATATCCCCATTAGAATGTAAGCTACAGGACAAGAAGACTTTTCTTTCCACATGTGTCTTCAATGCATGGAACAGGACCTGGCACATAGCAGTTATTTGTTGTTAAGAACTCAAAGTACAAGACCCATTCTGAAAACAATGAGAAGCCAGGTAGTCTGTGGGGATTGTAGGATATGCACTGAGAAGGATAAACTGAAATTAGATTATGGTTGACCTTGAATGCCATAATGATAAGTGACTCTTCCTTCTGTGAGTAAAGGGAAGACATTCAAAACTCTGGAACAGGAAAGTCATGTCATCAGAACTATATTCAATAGATACTTTTAATAATACCAAAACTACTGGAATCATCCAAAAATGGTGCATTTTTGTGTATGTTTGTGGTAAGACTCAGGTGCAAAAATTGCCTGTTTGCCAAAATAATTCACCACATTGGAAGAGCTAGAGGCCCTGTGTAAACTCAGACCCAAGCAGAGATCTTAAACTGGTTCTCTAAGCTGACTGCATGTGTTGGTTTGGGAAGCAAAGTACAGCAGCTGGTTTGCATTATTTATTTGACCACAAATACTTGGCTCACTCAGGACTCCATCATTTACACCTATCGCAATTCTTTTAAGCTTGTATTTGTGTTTGCAACTTCTAGACTGATGTTTTAAGCCAAGATGCAGAAGAAAATCTCTCCCCAAGAATGGCTTCTGCTGCATTCCAAAGTCATTAAAGGAAAGTTCTCAGAGGCTGCTGATCTCTGGTAGGTTCTAATGAATTCATTGTTTTGTTCTTTAGTTTAGTATGCCAGAATATCTTGACATTTGACACTTCTGTTTTGAAACTAACAATTTATTTATTTAAAATAAGTGGATGTTTTAAAGAAAAACAGTTTGCCCTGGCAACAAAACACAAGGACAATTAATCACTAACTTTGAGAATTGAAGTGTAAACAGAAGATGAGATCATGGCTTTGCTATTTATTTCTTTTCTCTGCAGATACTAGTCAAACTTGCACCAGACTTTTTACTGTAGAATGTGCCTATCTGCATGCAGCTGAGATGTCACTTCCTTGAACATCACAGCTGGCTTTTTCATTTTTGTTATCTGAGTTTTCCAGACAGCTAAAGTTTTACTTAACTATAATTAAAATCTTTTAACATATTTTTTGCTGTAATACTGTTTAAAGTGCTTTATATAAGTCTGCTTTCTTAGGTGAAACATACTAACCCTTTCTTGCAGATTCAGGGACACCGTTATGAACATCAACCATCTTGGGGATATTGCATTGCGTAATGCTGCTTGCCCTACATCGAACATCCCCAGACTATAATGCTTTTGCAATTCTTATATCTTTTTATGTGCTCTTTTATTTCCTGTGTTTTTATGAGTTTATTAGCTGAAATATGTTGTAAGACAGGAAACAGTTAAATTGCTCTTCTTAGAACTTAATAAAAATAAGACTAAGTAGGTTTAGGCTGCAGGCCTGGGAAAGCGTTTCTGCTATGAGTGACTGCATGAGCTGGAGCATGCTGTCACAGTGGTGGCCACTGCTCTGGAGTAATGGAAGGTGTGGTTGCAGGTCCTGAACCCTATTTCTGACCTGCAATTCACTATTGTATGGCCATCTCATTTATCTACCTAACAAAACAGGGTTTTGAAATAGTTGAGCTCTATGTTCTCTTCCAATTCTGACATACTAGTATTCTAACAAGTCGTTATTATATTCATACATACAGATCCACACATACATACTAGAAGATGGTGAGCAGCAGTTCGAATACACAAACTGTTTCCTGCTGAAGGATCTGATGAACTTGAACTTGCTTGTGGTCTATAACCATATAATACAAAATCAATTACTAATGAATTGATGTCCTGAGTGTTAACACTTCCAGACACAACAGCCTCCTTCCTGTAATTTAGGATCCTCAAGGTCTTTTGGGTTCTAGAATGCCTTTAACATGGGCACTCAAGTGAAACCAATCAGGGATAATTTAGATTAGGGAGAGACCTTGTATCTTCCAGGCTCAGGGACCTTTTCAAGCGGGCAGATAAATTGTCATCACGTGCAGAGCAACACTATTTTAGACAACAGCTAAGCATGCCGCAGCTGAGACCTTTAGCAGAAGGAAAGAGAAGGCCCTGGGACTCTGTGAATTTAGCCTGCAGCTCATAACAGAGTCCTGGAATATCAGAGCTGGGAGGGAGGGGTATTTAAGAACTATTTCATATGCCCTTGTAGAGGAAACTGAGGTCTAGAGAGAGGAAGTGGGGAAGTGATTTGCTTAGGAGTAGAGAGATAACTACAGGCATTTTCTGACATCAGTTCTGCTTTGGGAACAGTTCTGACCCTGGAGAAAGAAACCCACCAACCCAGGGCATCCATGACAAAAGACATAAACACTTTGACAAACAACTTTTCTGGCTCAAGGGCTTCTTGAAACCTTATCTTGGGTGCACGAACTATCTCCCAGAGAGGATGTGGCTCAGTGACAGCTCTGGCCATAACCTAAACAGAGGGGGGTCACGGGCCCTGGTTAGTATTTGCAGCTGCTGCTATGAATTGTGATATTTTATAAAAATCATTTACCTCTGAGTACAGGTGGAAGATTGAGTCCTGGCTTCTGTTTGGATTTTTCCATTTCTAGAGTTTTCATGTTACCATAATGGAGGGAAATACCTTATCACATGAAGACATAAAATTCATAATAATAGAAAACCAAGAACCATTCAGTTAGGGATCACAGACTCTTCATTTTTTTATACCTTATTATGGGCAACCGTGTCCTTTTAGGGTATTGTTATTTAGGACACCGACACATAGATGCATGTCCTCAATTTGCTTTTTTTCAACAATTATTTATACACCAAGTTCTGTCTGGACTATCATGTGGAGAATGCCACAAAATACTTATTTGTTGCATGAGTTTAATATGCAAGTCTCCTGCTTCTTGAAATGTGAAATTTAGTAGGAGAATAAGATAAGCACTCAAAGGTATGTGTGTTAGGGTTTGTCAGGGTATAGTTATTGCAGTGAAAGATAGGAAGACTCAGGGGTTTAAAAAAGGGGAGAAAATAGCATCCAGCTGAAGGCACTCAGAAAACATTAGGAAAAAGAAAATGTTCTTTGAGCTAGGGACTGAAAAGCACGTGGGATTTAGGCCAGTAGAAATAGTCAGTGGAGAGAGTTGAGGGATCATATGGAGGGTATCCAGGCAGAGGGAATCAATGGTCTGGAGGTATTCAGAACCTCAACCACCCCTCCCTTCCCACCACCACCTGATGTAGGAAAGGGCTTCTATTGAGGACAGAAAGCTGGAAAGAGAGATCTAAGGAGAAGAAGCCTGAGTCTGTTTTCTATGAATTTTCTACTTCAGTAGCATCAGCACAAAATCCC